>VURO01022086.1:0-26931 GCA_015108175.1 Pelvicachromis taeniatus
AAACATTGTAGTTATTTTCTCTTATGTTTTTATGTAGTGGAGATCATTTGTAACATATTTAGAGTAACTTGTCATAATAGTCGGGGTTCCCTTTAATACAGTCAGCACTCAAACAGCATGTTAGCTACCTGTGGTGGAGAAAATGCCTCCGATGATGCCGCAGAGCCTGACGAGAAACTGCCACAGAGGCATGTGCTGCTCAGTGACTTTGACCATTAGTGAGCTGATATCGTATTTCATAAAGATCCCTGAGTATCCGTGGCTGCCTGCAGCATGGTTTATCACACGTTCCTGTGGGACAGCCAAAGGCATACTTTCAGTACAATGACACACTGTCTACTCCCCAGCTAAAACAGTACAAATCCAGACCTACCTGCTCAGTGACGGAGTACTGATGCGTTTCTGCAGACACTTTGTAGGTGTTCAGTTTGGTTGGCACAATGGTGATGAAGTACTGAAACATGCGGTTAGCTGGAAAGAAGCATAAAGAGCCATCAGCGCAAATAAAAGTTGATCAGAGCACTTTAATAAAAAAGTCCATCCATCCATCTTCCTCCGCTTATCCGGGGCCAGGTCGCGGGGGCAGCAGCCCAAGCAGAGAAGCCCAGACCTCCCTCTCCCCAGCCACCTCCTCCAGCTCATCCGGGGGAACACCAAGGTGTTCCCAGGCCAGCCGAGAGATATAATCTCTCCAGCGTGTCCTGGGTCTGCCCCGGGGCCTCCTCCCGGTGGGACATGCCCGGAACACCTCACCCAGGAGGCGTCCAGGAGACATCCTTATCAGATCCACGAACCACCTCAACTGGCTCCTTTCGATGCGGAGGAGCAGCAGCTCTACTCTGAGCCCCTCCCGGATGGCCGAACTTCTCACCTTATCTCTAAGGGTTACTTTAATAAAAAGTCATTGAACAAAATCTGAAACACCAACTTACAGTCAGTAGAGATTTTCTCTGTGCCATCCAGAGGGCTGATAATTCCAGGAAGAGCCTCTCCAAAGGACAGGTGGTCAATCCGGTGAGAGAAGTTGTAAGCTGTAACAAATAGAAAACAATAAATAATCTTTACAGCATATAAAACAGTTTACTTTCAATCTGTTGCTGCCATGTTGTAGCGTCAGAAACACTGCAAACCTACAGTCATGGCTGACGAGGGCGGCTAAATGGGCGTGACTTCGAGGGTGCGGGATGGACCTGTAAGTGAATGAAAAGGTCAGCGCATATATACACACACACACACACACACACACACATACACACACACACACACACACAGGTATCGAGGCCCTGACTCCAGCCCTTGATAACAAGATAGAAGCAAAACCAAACTCTGCGAGGAAATTTGTATTTGATAATCAAATATAAGCTTACAGAGAGCATCTGTAACAATCCAATGTTTCCTTTCCACAGAAACAAGTCATTTCAGTCTCTGTGTGGTTGCCCTCCTCGTAGCCACTGATGTCAACGCAACTTTGCATCTCTCTTGATGGAAATGTGTCGAATTAGTATTACAAAAGCAACTGGGACTCATACCACATCACTATAAGGAAGTACTACACAGCAGAGCTGTCCGATAATCAAATTTAATTTTAGCTTTCAGATTATTAAACCGAGATAAGGAGATAACATTACTGTTCCATATTCTATTTGTTTATAATTACCACTCCACAAAAGGCCAGATCCACGGACTACAATCAATGACTTCATTCAGTTCAATTATAATTAATAATTAGTTTGTGGAAATCCCCATCATTGAAAAAAACAAACTTCTACTGTTTTTCTGTCTGTTTTGTAATTGTGTTATAATTTGTGTTGATTTTTGCCAATCCTACTAGACGTGTCTTGCATGGAGGCTCAATAATCCAAGTGAGAAAATCCCAGAAAGTTAATTCTGCTCTTTTAGATTTTCATCAGGCGAAGAATCCAAAACACTTGGATAAGTGACGAAACTGCATCCACATGATCTTTTTGGCAGCCCTACTAGACAGTCCAGACTGTGGTGACTGGGCCACATGGAGTCCAAAAGAGATGCGTGCTCACATTAGGGCCACGCAGGAAGCAGGACCTGCTATTTTGTACAGTGGGAGGACGTTTACGGTCTACGGTTCAAAATAAAAAAACTGTGTTAAATAACACATCGTTGTGAGTGTTACCTACTTGCCAACAGTAATGTGGAAATTTCCTGCCACCTTGTTGACATAAAGATGTCCATGGATCCTACAGGCACTCAGGGAAGCGGTGCCGTCCTCACTGCAGGGGGAAACTTAAGCAATCAGCGAAATCGTACTTTCATTCACCTCCCAACAAAACACAGATAATCCTAAGAGTCCTTTACCTTTTCTTTTGAGCAGGAGGAGCTCCTTTTATTGCAGTCTTAAAAATGACATCCTGCAGAGCGTGCTCCACTCTCAGGCGCTCCTGGATGTGCTGAAGAGTCCTGACAGGCAGGGACAGAAATATTAGGCCAACAAAGGCGATATGATTAACCTTTTTTTTTTGGTTTTTAATTACATCAATAAATGTGAGGATGCAAACTTTGTCTTAACTACTGGTAAAGCTTCGTGCTTTAGCGTTATTGGATTATAGATCCTAATACCCGAGTGCTGAATGTGAATAAATAACTTACATGTGCCATATTCTTTGCTGTGGTGGGAGCTCAAAGTTGACCTAAATTGTGGAGAAAAACAACAACAACAACAACTGCCAGACATGCCAGAGATTACATTTTCATTGTTGACTGCATGATAAAACCTCAAACCCACCGGTTCATGTTTTAATCCATCAGAGGCCACCATGGTCTCTGCCAGATCGACGACATCTGCTCCTATATCTGCATCCAATCAAACACGGAAGTTAAAGACCTTTTCCTGCTATAAACACACACACATACACCTTTATGTACTTACATTGACATCTCATGGCCACTGTAATGTCCACATTTATCCTGAGTTTACTGTTGGTGAAGAACAGGTGCAGTTAGGACACAGTTGAGAGGTTTTTGAGGGCAGTGATGGCGTAAACTTGTTCAGCTTTTACCTGCTGTAGTCTCTGTCCACCTCGTATTCGTACTTCATCCATGTGTGTCTGTACACAAAGAACTCCAAGAAGGCGAGGACAGCCATGAAAGTGAATGCAATCAGAGACACTGGGTAGAGTTTGAAATGGGATTAGATTGAACTCTCTCTGAGATTAACTACAGAAGAAAAAAAAATGCAGTCTATACCTGTCCCACCGCTGGCTGTGGACTCCACGTAGCTTTCAGGAACTTTAGGGAAAGCGTCTAACTCCTTCACCAGAGTCAGCGCCTTCTTCTTTGTCAATCTCCTCATCTTGGGATCTTAAACTCCAGGTGACTCCCACATGAAGTGAATGTTTTCGGGTTTGATGTGTTTAAAGCGACGACAGCTGAGGTCTACGTTAGTTTGCTGACGTTGGTCATGACAGCTACCGGGCTAGCGTATAAGCGTTAGCTAGCTAACTAGCCGAACAACTGGATTAATGCTAAATTAAATACCCCCCCCAAAAAACAGGAATTATATACAGCTAAAGAGCTTGTGTTTACGATGACACAGCAAGAACTATACAAGTACAGAGGAAGCTATCCCGGGATAAGTGTGTTATGGAGTATCTGCACTGTCGTTTGACCCGCATTGTCTACACAGAAAAACTGCACTCATTTGGCCTGAGCGCCCTCTAGTGGTTAAGAGGGGAGTCCGCCTGCATTTCTTCCTGTTTAGTCCTGTTATTTAGCTGCTTCTGCCACAAATCATCTGAGTCACTCCACCTTCTCCACCCTGCCTGGACTCTCTTCACTATCTCTCTTACACACTGTTCGTTGCTTTGAATGGTTGACACCATGTATTTATTTCTGTTCCGTGCATATTCACTGTTACACCTGCCTTCTTCTTCTATTTACTTTCCTCCGCTGCAAACCTCCACCTCTGCGGGATGTCTTTCACCTTGCTCACTCTCACGACTTAATTTGTCACTGCAAACAAGAACGAGCTCAGAGACGTTATGAGACCGTTGCTGTAAGACATTTCAATTTTTGTGAAAGTCATTCAGTAATAACTACTAAAGAGCATCTCCTACACAGTGTTTAGGTGTTGTGCCACTCTAGTGCTAGGCTTATTAAACTCCTTCAAATAGTACATGTGGAAATCTGCACATAAATTAGTCTTTGATATGGTCCTGATGACCTGCAAGGAAACTTTTGGGCAGAAAATAGCAGCTCTGTTCTTATTAGTCATATTCTTGGTGTATAGTTCTCCTCCACTTGATAATTATATGATTATTACAAGACCCCCAATCATGGATTACATAGCATTAGTCCGCTTCACCATTTAGACCTTAAGAGTGGACGTCTAGATTATCTGCAGTTATCAGAAGGGTTTAACTGACGTTTTTAATACTATTCATGTTGTGCTGTAGGAGCTTGGACATAAAGTAGCCTTTTAACCTGTGGCTGTAGATTAGGAGGCCTCCAAGTTTCTATGTTATTTACTTTTGCTGCGCTGTTGTTTTATATTTTGAATTCAATTTTTGATTTTAAAAAAAAATACATAAAATGGCTGTATTATTATTTTATTATTAAAGATGAAGTAAACATTTGTCATAGATAATCTATTTTAACATGGACAAAGATCCATTTTCAAAACACAATTAAAATTCTCACAAGTGAAATTCGCATCAACAGATTTGTTGTTTTTCCCTTGTGCGAAGTTTAGTATACACACTGAGTTTTGTTGATGGGGGGTCTCATACATACATATATGTTCAGCAGAAAAATGTAATTTTATTGAAGTGTAAAAATGCAACAACTAGAACTCTCCAGCGCTTCCATAACCGAGTACCAATACTTATTTTAGCTTCAGCATCTTTGCTTTTCAAATTAAAATTGAGATGTAACAGTATAAAAAATAAATATATTTAGTTTTACACTTTTAAACCAAATGGTATCTGGAACTAGCAGTAGGACTCACTCATGAACGTGCTGATAAACATATTTCCTGTTTTTATAGGAAATAAATTATATAGGGTTAACAGGAGACTGCTAAATAACAATGCTGCAACAAGTGCAATTAACATTTGAAAAAACTAACTACCAATATTCAGACTGAGACTACTACGTTTTTTTTATCTGTTATTTATGTCGACGTGATGAGAACTTCTTCGTACAGACAGGCTTTTGCTCAGGTTTACTGTATAGTTTCACATATACAGATATACAGTGGTGTATTATACAAGTTCAAGTATTTTCTGCATTATTGTGGTGCTACGCAGGCACGACACAATTACGTATGGCAAAAGAAAAAGCATGTTTCTCATTGACAGTGCAAAGCCACCTCAAAACATCAAACAAATAAATGACCGCAAACATTACAGTGGCAAGTGCACATGCAATTATATAACAAGCCTTCCTGAAAAAAGAAAAAAAAAAACGTTAAAGTGACACAAATCCACCCATTAACTGTTCGCTATTCTGCAGGGACTGAGTCAGGACCCTCGTCCCGCAGGACCGCTGTCTCTAGGAAGTCAGAGGTGGGCGTGTCAGGTGGCTCCTGAGAGAGCTCTTCAGAGCATCTGCTGACAGTGGGCGAGATCACATCTGGACTTGTGTCACATGACTCTGTGCTCTGCTCTGAGGTGGCTGTTGTAGTAGTTGTGGCAATGCTTGGGGGAACTGGGTCAAATTCATCGTCGTCTTCCTCCGAGATGGGCGACTCATGGATGTCTGTCAGGAAAAACACATTGTTTAAAAAAAGAAATGTAATTACAGTGCTGTGAAAATGAAATTGCCTCCTTCCTGATTTCACATGTTTTAGACCATTAAACAATTTTTAATATTAGATAAAGATAACCCAGCCAAGTACAAAATGCATTGTTACCATCTAAACCTACCTGGTCCTGTGTGAATAAGTCATCACCCTGTAAACCCAATAAACTTATTAACTGTCACCCTTGGCAGCAACAAACTGCCAATGAGTCTTTGACATTGATGTGGAGGAATTTTGGCCCTCTTCTCTGCAGATTTGCCACATTGGAATGATTAGACATGATCAGACAGTTTAAAGTCATGCTTAAGCATCTTGATTGGATTTAAGTCCAAACTTTAACTTGACTACTACTCCAAAACCTTTTGGTTTTTTTAGCCATTCAGTAGTGAACTTGCAATGATGTCTTTTTTATGAAATGCTCTGTTAGTTTTATACCAAATAAAAAAAGAACTGCAACCTTTCAAAAGTTCAAGTTTAGTCTTGTCAGTCAACAGATTCTTTTCTTGATGTAAATATTTTTGTGAGAGGAGAAGATTTTATGTTTTCTTTGTGGTCAGCAGTGGTTTTTGCCTTGGAATTCTCCCATGGATGGCATTGTTGATTCATATACACCGACTGTAACTGATCTCAAATGTTGTTCTGGGGCCTTTCATGATCTCCTGGATGAGTTGTTAATTTAGTCTCGTGTAATTCTGGTAGGCCGCACGCTCCTGGGAAGGTTCACCATTGCTCCACGTTTTCTCCATTGGCGTATTGTGGTTCTTGTTGTGGTTCGCGGGACTTCCAAAGCCTTAGAAAGGGTTTGGTAACCCTTTTCAGAATGATGGGTGTCAGTCAACTGTGTTTTTCAGCTGTTTCTTTAGATTGTAACTTGAGCTGTTGCTTTTTGAGATCTTTTGGCTTATCTCACTTTGTCAGGTTTAGTAATTTCCTGATTGAACAATTCCAGCAGTAATCTGGCCGCTAGCGTGGCTAATGAAAGTGAACTTAATCACAGTTAATTAAAGCTTTAAGGGGCGGGGAGGGAGATGGGGAGGGGGGTTATTAAATATCCACATAGAGCCAAGTTAGATTGGATGGCTTTTCCCCCCTCATACTAAATTAAATCTTTATTTAAAAACTGCATTTTGTATTTACTCTGATTATATTTGTGTAATATTACCATTTACTTGATAATCTGAAATATGAAAACAAAAAAACAACTAAGAAGTCAAGTTGTGATGAATAGAAAGAAAACACCAACTCACTGCTAAAAGCTTCTGGATACTGCTTAGCTATCTTTCCTTTTAGTGTCCTGGAGAGAAAGAGAAAGCCTCTGATTAAAGATGTATTTTTTTTTGTGTTTGCATGTTTCCATGGTGGGAGTAGACACTAACCTGATCCGTCTAAAGATGCTGTCCAGATCTTTCTTCATCTCCACAAGGGTGCGAGTGTGGAGCAGGAAACGCTCGTTCATCTGCTGCAGGCGTACATTAGACAGTCCATTAAAGTTGATCAGCATTTCATTGGTTTTCTCAAAGCGGTCGAGCCTGTTTTCACAACAGTTAACCAGAGAAACAGAAATCTTAATCTGAAACACAAGTGACCAACCCCAAACAGCACAGAGTTTATATTTCATGGCAGGAAGTGACACTGGGCTCGGTGTGCCACTCACATGTGTCTCTGAGCCTGGATGATGACGTTAACGTCCTCAGAGTTGACCATGCTCAGCATCCGATTGCAGAACACGTCAGATGCCGTGTGCTCCACCATGATGACGAGCAAGCCGAAAAAACTGCAATTGGAAACATTTATTCACAACTGCATGAGCAAAAATATCCAGAAATGTACACACACGTATTTAATCAACGAGAAAGAAAGAACCTAGATTTGTGAACGTTAATTAAATCAGAGGTAGTCAACTCCAGCTGTGAATTATTTATTCACCGCATGCTGTGCCGGTGTTTAACTGCCCTCCAGCTCCCTGTTAGCACCCCAAACCAAACACCGCAGGATTAGTATGCTAGCTACCGAGCCGTAACAACATTAAATGCAACTACAAAGTTTACACTACCTACCTGAGCTCGCACTATGGTTATCTGTAGAGTTTGAACGACTGTACAGCAGATTAAGGCTACATTTGACAGCTGGTTGTAAGACAAAAACAATCCACTTCCATATTTTTTAAAGTTCCTGTCACGAGACCACCACTTCCGGTCGTAGGTTTTTCGTTTTTTTCATTAGTTTTCGTTTAATATTCAATTTATATTCACTTATATATTTTTATTGAATTAAAAATGAAATTGAGATGTTTAATTCCACTAAGGCGCGTCATTGTGTTTAATTTCGTTTTTAGTGACAGTGACGATGAACTACACGACGTATTTTGAGACCTGTCCGGGTATATCGCGCCTCTCGCCCGGGGACAGCTAGGATCGGCTCCAGCACAACTATGATCCTGATTTGGAGAAGCGATAAAATGAATGCATGCATGGAATATAGTTTGACAGTATATGACGGCATTTGTTTAAGCCTTACAGTGAACTTCAAGAGCAGTAACATGAACAGCTTTGTGTATATTTGAACTACTATGTTTCTCTCTCTCTCTTTTGTTTTTTTAAGAGATTGTAGTACGGTGGCCCTGAGAGGCCATATGCTGCAAAAGCATACAAAACACCTGCAAAAACAAAAACGCTGCAAAAGCACCCAAATCACAACGGAAACGTTTCTGGAGAGACAATATCCCGACGGACCAGTTGCACGAACCAAAAGCTACATTAAACATTACTTTGTTAGAATTATCTTTGTATGTATATTCCAGATATCTGTAGTATTATAAGAATCATGAGATTACAACACATTTACCTCTCCTCCAATTCTTTGACGTGTCTCCCAGTCCCAGCACAATGGCTAGCGTGTTTTGTCTGGTCCGTGGGGTTGTTGTCTCCCCAGAAACATTTCCGTTGTGTGTTTTTGCAGCGTTTGTTTTTTTGCAGGTGTTTTGTGCGCTTTTGCAGCGTTTTTGTTTTTGCAGGTGTTTTGTGTGCTTTTGCAGCATTTGGCCTCTCAGGGCCAAATGCCTGAGAGCCTGAGAGAATTTACAGTGAAACTCATTGAACCTTTTGGAGTCAGAAAATATGAGGAGAAACTTTGCTTATATATAAAAACATATTAAAAGTTTGTTATTTTACAGAAAATCATCTGTGTATTTTTGTATTTTTTGTATTTTTTTAGAATTCCGATACTGGACTGAGATGCATGAGCCAAACATGTTTTCTGTGGTCTTTTTTTTAACTGAATAAGTATAATAAATAATCTGTTAGCGATGCCAATTGTTGATGATGTAACAAGTAGAAATTCTTTGAACATAATCTTACGCGAAAAAAAGGGTTTTCTTGTAGCAACCTCTTTCATGCCTTTTCCATGCTTGCTTAACAAACAGTCAGTGGATTCAGTCAACATTTTCACAGAAATTTAGCAGTTGTTGTGTGGACACCACACTCAGCTTTTCATTTTTTTTCTCCTTAGATACAGAGGGAAATGTTGAAGAAGCTAGCCAGGGGATTTCTCAGGTAACCAAGAACTTTTAAACACGTCACACTTCATATTCATTTGGTTTATACCTCATAATGAGTGAGCTAAAAAGCATTAACAATCCCAGCTTTATTAATCAAATCAGAACAAGCTCATTTAGACAAGCTACCAATTACATAAAGTACAAAATACATGGTTAGTGACTTAAATTGTTTCCCAACAACTGAGCCTTTCTGTCACTATTTGTCAGAAGAAGAGGTAAGACGTTTCTATAAGAAGCAAAACTCTTATATTTTATTTTATACATTTTTAATGCCTTTTGTGTTGACTTTGAGCAAACAGTGAGCTCTTAAACTACTGATAACCTGCCTGTAGCTTAAAACACAAAAGGCCAAAATAACCTAATCTTAGAACTTATCTAGACAGTAATTCTGTCTTAAAATAGTTTTATACCAGAGTAGATTTTGCCCAAGATATCAACATCACCAGTGCTGACATTTAAACTCCCCGTTCCTCACACTTTTTCAATTTAAGAATATTTGATTGGCTTTATTTTATGATGAAGTTAGTGGTTTTTTCCAATGAAGATTAAGAAGGGGGAGTTATCCAATGTTGGGCTCTGCAGACAAATGACCCAAATCAGAAGACAGCATATTGCCTGCGATAGTGACGCTTTTTCTCCGCAATCCTCAAGTGAACAGAGCAAACAAGAAAAAAATGCTGTTTTTTAGTATAAAGTTGAAGTTATGAAAATATGGAGCTCTTTTAAATTTACACTAGGTCTCATTACATTTTTAAAAAGCTATTATTTAGATTATAACTTATCTTGTGGTTCAGATGTTTTTACAGCCTTGTGGAATAGTTTATAGCACAGGACTCACTTGTATAGTACAAAACATAAATTCAGCCTCCAAATTAAGTTCACTTTAACAACATCATGCCCTTAAAAAGTATTTATATAACACTCTTATTCAGAGGAACTAAACTCAATATTGACAACTGATATGAGTAAATACTAAGATCTGTGCATTGCAGTAGATGCGGATGCATCTATGAATCATTAGCGACTCCTTCGAGCTGTAGCCTCCAGGTGTTTAGACGCATAGTCAGCTATTAGACAGGAATAAGAGCAGGAGGCAAACAGGACAGATGGTCTATTGAGTTTCCTGCTTGATGCCTTTCACATGACCAAGAGAAAAAGAAAGAGAGCAAGAGTGCGATGGAACGATAGGGCAAGAGAGAGCTGCTAAACCCATGTAATGTTCCCAAGAGCTGATTCAGTTATGCCCGTAAAGTAAATTCAATCAGCTATGCATGAGAAAACTAAGAATGGGAGAGCAGAGAAAAAGCAGAGGAAGATAAAGATTTCTCCATGTATAGAATGTCACCAGGAAAAGGTGAACAGAATGAAGAGGGTTTAAAAGACAGCAAGTCAAAATGCACCAAAACCGCAAAGAATCAAGTGCAACAAAGTAGGAGCAAATTGGCAAAAAAGAAGTTAAAAAAGGGAGTCACAATCGACGGTGACATCCCGAAGACCACAAAGAACTCAGAGTGCTATCTTAAAAGATTGCACAAATGTGATAACATCTAAACTGGATGACTAAAGAAACAAAACACGGACTCAACCTACAAATACCTTTGGGTAAATAATCTGATGGATCAAATCAAAGAACTTAAATCGATACTGAGCTCCTCATCTTTATAAGTTTGAATTCTTCGGTTATTTCTCCTCTTTTAATTTGAAACACCCTTAAGCACACTGGTGAAAACATAATATGCTAAACTGCTCCTTGTGATGCAGCTGTGGGGCCTGGTGGGTGAGCTGCGCGAGGGGCTCCAGGCGGCACTGGCGGAGCTGTGCGAGCTGCGTCAAAAGGACCACGGTCTGGAAGAGAAGCTCCAGGCCCATCAGACTGATGTGGACGATAAGATAATGGGCCTCAAGAACACGCTCAACACATTTAAGGTGCTGGAGAAGCTAGACAGTAAAAACACACACATACATAGTCTACTCTTGGTGCGACCTCTGAAACATAATGTAGAACATCTGACTTGGACTCTGTTAGACTGTAAACTAATTTAATAAGGCAGGAAGGTAACTCTTTCAAACTCTCACACTCTTTTTTTTTCAGCAGGCAGTTCTACACGGGCTATGTTGCTGATGTTTTTAATGTACATGCATACACTTTTCCACTGTAGCTGCCCAAGAACAATAAACTCACTGTTTTGGATTTGAATCTCCCCTTAAAATCCTACCCTGGTACATCCCATTTCACTAGAGTGACTTTCCCAGTCTACCAAAGTAAAACTAAAGCAGCTTTTAATCTTGCAGGAGGAGCTGAATGTGGCGTTGTTCCACATCAGGGACATTTCCAGCAGACAAAGCGATGTTCAGAAGAGGATAGAACTGCTGCACTCAGAAAACAAAGACATGATCTCAGTTGCACACAGGTAGGGCTGCAACATTTTGAAAAAAGAAAAAGAAAAAAGGTGATAGTGTTAATAATAAATGTACACACATGTAAAAATTATTCAGTTTTTGTTGATCTAAATCTCACTGACAGATCATCCCTCTTTGCTCCCTGCTGGTGACCCACAAAGTAAAACTTTCATATGTAACTTTGTCAAATAAGTGCTCTTTGTAATCCTCCTTCACCTGTGCTGATCGGTCCAATAGCAGAAAGAGCTGCAAGGCTGATGTGCTGACGGCACCCAGTGATGAACACATCTGTGTGCCCAGCCAATCAGAACTCAGTGTTATTCAGCACTATTTCCCCAATATGCCGAGCAGCGGGTCACCGCCGAGGAGCACCACATCAACACAGAGTGAGTCTGCGTATTTCAACATCTACTGTGTTAAGAGTGTAGGCGAGAACACGACTGGCTCGTAGAGGCAGTTTGCTCATGCTAGCGTTTGTGTGTTGCAGCCTCCACGTCTGAGCAGGACCAGCAAAGGTCTTGTCCTGAGACCAATAGTCAGACTGAAATAAGTAAGAAATACACCTCTTTCTGCTGATAATGATATTACTGCATATATCCATGCATGAACCCACTAAACCACGCTCCCTTTTTACATCCTGAACCATGCATTACTTGGTAGTCAGAGGAAGTTTAAAGGTAGAAGTAGGTGGATTTTGCCACCTCCAGACAGAACTATAGGTAGGAGTTTCACCACTCTTTTTAACCCAAGCAAAACTCAATATATAAATATAATTGTTAAAATGGGATTTTAGTCAACATAGATGACCATATAAAAAGCTGTCTTAACCAGTGTTTGCCTTACGTTTGATGGCAGGTTTTATAGCAGGTGCATATTATAAAACAATATTCTACACGGGTAGTAGCTCCCTTTCATAGATATCTGACGTTTGTGGTTTGAGAATAAATGGGATTATTCTATGAGTTTAAAGTATATTGTGTTCTGTATGTTCAGATAAAAGACAGAGAGCAGCCTTGGAGCTGCTGGAGTCTGAGAGAGTTTACGTGTCCCACCTTTCTCTGCTCCTGAAGGCAAACATCTCCTTCAACGGATCAGAAGCCCTCACTTCCAAAGACAAACGGTAAGCCTGCTGACACCCTAAGATGGCTCGATTCAGACTGCTAATTTAAGAAAAAGACATTTAAAGCAGTTTTTTGAAAGAAGAATGTCCCAGCCACCACCAACTCCTACCTGAGACACACACAGAGACACACAAATCAACACTCACCAGAATATATTCCTGATCTAATTTGAGTGCTTACAGTGACGAGTGAACAGGAAATAAACAAATGAAATCAAGGCACATTGTAAACACCAGAGAAGACACTCTGTTAAAGAGACGCCGCACAGCTTGTTAATGCAATCACTGCTTAGCTTCAGCACACGTGTTCCCAATGACTAAAAGCGCCAATGAAATGGTGCCATTGCTGAACTGGCTCAAATGTTATTTGTGACTGATTGCATTTGTTTTAAATGTTTTAAATGTTTTAAATGACTTATCCTGCTATGCACGTTTTCTCACGTTTCTCACATTTTGTAAGAATGCTAATATTTATAAGGCAAAAGTGATCTCTGTGCTCTTTTCTGCTGCTTTTTTTGTTGTTGTTGTTTTAGTCCATTTCCCAGCTCTCTGAGGTTTCTGATCCAGCAGCACCTTGAGCTCCTTCATACCCTTCAAGACCGTGTGCTCAAATGCCAGTGGCAAGGCATCATGGGAGATATATTCATGAGACTTACAAGTAAAGAGGTAAACACAGAATTACAGCTACGTAAGTGTGGATATTGTCCTTTTTGATGTTAGCACCATCTACTGGTAAATAAAATGAAAGCCTTTGAATGCTTAACATCTTCTAAACCAGCAGGCAGTGAATGCTACAGATGCACTCCCTCCATTTTTCTAAAAAGGTTTTGGTTCAATTTGCCAGTTATCTGAATCTATCTTTTATTTCAGATTTCTTAGCCTGCTCGGTTTGTTTCTCTATGCTCTGTTTGAAATAATATAGGAATCTTTTAAGTGTATTTATGCATGTAGACTTAGCGAAGACCTGCAGAAGTTCAAAGAAAGCATCAGACTGGGGGAAAAAAGGTGATTTATGTGACTATGTGGTGTAGTTGGTGGACAATAGACAGTAGAAGTCTGGAAAAACATTGCCTGGTCTGACGAGTCTCAATTTCTGCTGTGTCATTTGGATGTAGGGTCAGGATTATTGGTGATCAATATAGTATATAAATGGATCCGCCCTTCCTTGTATCAACTGTTCAGGCTGTTGGTAGTCTGGTAATAGAGTGGGGGACATTTCCTTGGCATACCTTGGACCCCTTAGTACCAACTGAGAATTGTTTAAACACTGCAGCCTGCCTGAGTATTGTTGCCGACCATGTCCATCCTTTTATGACCAATGTACCATCTTATGACAGCTGCATTTAGCAGGATAAAGCTCTATCTGCTTTTTCCACCAACTCCCAGAATGCCTCTCCACTCTGTTATTTCTATCTGTGCAGATTTGATAGTGCTGGAAGTGTTCCATGCACTAAGTGGAGGTAGAAAGAAATGCAGAAGGTCTCCAGTGTATATAAAGAGCATGCAAACTCAGACAGTACATCTCTCCTTCTTCCTCCAGAGTGATTTCTTGGATTTTTATGTGTCCTACCTGAAGGAGCTTCCAGACTGTCTGTCAGTTGTCAACATGCTGGCGTCTAGCTCCATGAAGTCTTCGGCCTTGCTCGAGGTAACAGAAAATGTGAAATATACCAGGTTTTTTCATATTAAATTTAAAAGCACAGAATGTAACATGACAGGGCAGAGCAGGGAGGACAGAATAAAAAAGAATGCAAGCATGCTTCTAAAAACAAAAAAAAAATACAGAAAACTTAAAACGTACCGCAGCTAATATCACAGACAAACCCAACATATCTGTCGTTTTCTGATTCAACTCTCAGATATTCTCAGAACTGCTTGAGTGGAGGTAACTTAAGGATCAAGTTTCATTTCAAGCCTTGTTTTTGTATAAAAGCTTCAGACAAATGACTAAATTTACAGTCCTTACACCTGCTGTGTTTTTCCCTTTGATCCTGATTGGTCCATCTGTGCTGCATTGTGCTTGACTGTGTGCTGCTGCTATCAGAGTGACATAACAGGTGATGAATCCAAACCCTCCCTCTACACTCTGCTGCTTCAGCCAGTTCAGAGGATCCCCGAGTACCTGCTGCTTTTACAGGTTGGATCAACACCACTGCCAGAATTGCTCTTATATGTTCATATTCTACAACACACAAACTTGAAGAACAAATACAAAACTCTGAAATTATGCAGAAAAGGGTTATCAATAAACAGAAATAGAAGTAACATTACAATCAACAACTCAGTGATATTACAACCGAAGACTAAATCTGATGTATGAATATTTCAATTGTCTATCTGTGTGTGTGTGTGTGTGTAGGGACTACTTAGGCAGACTGATGCAGAGCATCCAGACTACTATCTGCTGCTGGTGTGCATACAGCAGTTCAGGGCTTTTACTACACAGTACCACCACCTCCTCCAGCACAATCAGGAGCTTCTGCTGCTCAACCGCAAGGAGGTGAAGAGGTCAGGATTACCATCTTTCAAAAAATACCAACTTTAAAACATTAAACAAAACATTTTCAGCATGAAGGAGCCGAATGTTCACCGTGCTTTGCACCCCTGCAGGTCTACCATGAAACAGCTGTTAAAGACAGTAGAGAGTGGGATTCAAGCCAGCAACACTGGCTCACCATACCCTTGCAGCAGTGCAATGCTGTGAGTATTCACTCTGCAGCTTTCTGCTTTATCAGCATTTGATGTTGGACATGAATGAGAGAATGAGCTCTGATCGATAACTGCTTAATATTTGCTATTGCTTCCTCATATAGAAAATATATCTACCTATCAATCCAGTAACTCCTTTCAGTATTTCTTGTTTTCTTCTGTAAAAAACTGTTGGGGTGCAGCTGTACATAAAGTTTATTTCTTTAATTCTTCACTGCAGGGAACATGCCAACCAGGTGAGGCGCCGAAAGCAGTGTCTCCTAGAACAGATTCAGTCGCACCGTTTCCAAGATTGGGATCGAGACCAAGAAACTGAAACTCATTGTTACGATGCAGAGTGGCCCTCCCACCTCCCTTTCTTCAGCCATGATCTGGACTCACGGAACCACAAGCCAACAGGTCAGCATAACATTTCAAAAAGGGGAGATCATTAGAAGGAATCGAACATGATTTATTGAAATAAAGAATTCACAGCAGAGTGGAAAAAGCCGGTAACCCCCAAAAGTATAGATGCTGGCATTGGTGAAGATAAGTTGAGGGCTTTGGTGAGGTGGAAATGGGGAGGAGGTGGGTTGCACGAAGGAGACTGCAAGAGAGAGAATGAAAGATGAGCAGTGCAATTAAGTATGCAGAGCAGCGGCTGATTGGCTTGAACAAGGGAAGCAGAAAAATGACTGGACTGGAGCAATGATAATGGCTTTGAGTTTTCCACAGTGGGAAAATTCAAATGATGTAAAGAATAGACTAGCAGCCAAACAGCTGGGAAAGCAGACAGATGAGGGGATACAGATCTCCCTTATTCAACTTATGCATAAGCTTTGTTTAGATTTAAAATGAACTTCCTGTGGTTTCTGTTTCATTATACACACCCTTGGAATAAAATTCAGTTTGTTTTCTCTCAGCATTCAAATGCAGCCCTTTGGAGCAGGAACTAACATCTTTCCTTCAGACAACACTTCATACTTCATAGCAAACTTTGTTTAAAGGGTAGCTTACTGAACTTCAGCACACAGAGCGACCATAAAGGATGTTTATTGCACAGGATGCTCTAGTGTCATCAGGCCAACAGACTGGGTTGACCACTGTGCACATCTCGAATAAGAAGGAGAACCAACTTCATTAAAAACCTGAGCCAAACAAAATCAAAATCCAGGGCACGGTTGAATTCATCAGCATCTATCCCATGTCCAGGTCAACTTTTATGTTATATAGTTTTAAATCGATTGTTTGATGCTTCGTGATTCAGATTTCTATTCAGTTTTGCATGCTACTAAC
The DNA here is from genome assembly GCA_015108175.1 of Pelvicachromis taeniatus. Classification (NCBI taxonomy): domain Eukaryota; kingdom Metazoa; phylum Chordata; class Actinopteri; order Cichliformes; family Cichlidae; genus Pelvicachromis; species Pelvicachromis taeniatus. The sequence goes on from VURO01022086.1 coordinate 16,834, forward strand.
CGAATTTTACAAAGGTACCAGTTGTTTTTTTTCCAAACCACATCCTCTTTAAGAAAACAGAAATATGAAACCTCAGCGGTATTTGGGGACCTCTCACAGTATTTCATTCAGCATCAGACAGATGTTTCCCCAGAATAACTTTATTTTTGGGACATGACCAAAATATCCCAAACTTCCTTTTTCCACAGCTTCTCATTTTGGTTCTTATTTTACATCAGTCAACAAGTCCTTTTTTTTTTTTTTGCTTTCAGGTCTTGGCAGCATCCCAGAAAGTGAGCCCTCTGAGAGGTCCATGTTGTGCCAGCATCATCTGCCTCCCAGACCTGCAGAGTTCCGCCAGGTTCAGCCGGGATCTGCCCTGGCAGACGCCCTCGGAGAGTTCCTCCTTCCTCCAGATCCCCCTGGGTTGGAGAACCTCTATGAAGAAGATGGAGGCTCTCTTCATGATACCTCTATGTTGGACCGCTGTTCTTCTGCCTCTTCTGATTCCTCCATTGACATTGCCTTTGTGAAGTGCCCAAAAGCCCCCCCAGGGTCACATCATGGAATAGCAACAAATGTTTCGACTACCCGTGATGTTTTTGGCAACATAGGAAGCCAAGGGAACGGTTACAGCAAGCTGCCCAACCGGGGCTGTGTCTCTCCAGACGAAGCTGTTCTTATGCGTCGCAATCATCATCGGCCCCTTCAGGCCAGCCAACGTAAGAGCAAGGTGAGTTTATTTGCAAGAGATATCTAAAAATATTGCAGAATCATTTTTGCAGATGTTCAAAATCAACATGTATGCCATATCTGCTGCTTAGTCACTGAATGGGCTGCAAATGGAGAACACAGTGAGTGGTCTGGACAGTGGACCTCTATCAGACCATCTCCAAAGGATGGGATTGGGCAGCCATGCCAAACTGGAGCGCCAGAGCAGTAAAGGCAGCAAAGGAAGTTCCACCCCCTCCCGTAAGGTCCAGACCCCCTTGGCGAACAGAGCAGACAGTGACAAGAATAGCCCCGATCTTCACGGACTCCTCAGCATAGTGGGTTTCAGTAAACATCGATTATGAAAGAACTATTATCATGTCTGTACAGGAATTGCCATTTACATATTAACAACAAAACCACAGAGCCTCACAACATGAAAATCACAATTTTCTAAGTATTATTTCGTAATTTTCTTGGTAAATACTGAAACAATGTTTTCAACCACATCAGGACACGGGAATCCAGTCATGGGGCGATGAGTCTAAGTGGAGGAGTGGGACAGAGGACAGTAACCACACCCCATTCAGCGAGAGGAGTCGCAAAGACAAAGGAGGCTTTAGGAGCTCTTTCAAGAAACTGTTCAAGAAAAAGTAAGAAAGATACTGTAGCATCGTGGAGTTATACACATGGGTGGCTTGGCAATGCAGTTTCTTCAACTTGAAGAAACGAAGATGCCAAAAAGAAGGCAAGCTTGAAAGAAAAAACATGTCAGAGAAGCCACAAAACACGCATCGACTTAAGTGGCAACAATTTTATACTCAGTAAAATAAGTATTGAAATCATTTTCTATCTTTCTAACAGAATTAGTGATGAGAAAAAGGAGAAAGGAGGTGAGAAGACGCCAGAAAGTCAAAACAATGGTGAATATGAGTCACCGGGGAAACACCCCAAACTGGTCCAGCTGGAGATGAACCGCGGCACAGCTGTATGAGCACTGCTCCTCCGCAAACGGGCACTGTGACACGTGAACAAAGCTGTCGTATAATATATGCATGAACATCATACATATACAAGAATGAGTGAAAATAGAGGCTGCATCTCCTTTGTTTAAAACTTACAGACGCTGTATAAATGCTGTACAGATATAAGCAACTGATTTATGTTTCAATGACAAAATCCTTCACACTGGTGGAAATATGAAGCGGCTGTAAAGTAAATATTGAGTTCTTTTGCTAATATTCAGTGTCATTATTTTAAGCCGTAGAGCGACAGACTAGCAAAAAGACAGGCAGTAAACGACCCACGGTTAAAAACAATCTAATTTTGTGTCAGTTAACATTTAGATGTGTGATGAATGTAGCCCCACACTGTAAAAAGTCTCACTCCATTTTTTTTTTCCTTCTACAAAATGTTTCAGACATGTAACGCGTTTCTTTTTCTTTGCCACCCTGACACAAAGGTTGTATCACAGGTTTAAGCCATTTCACTCCAGCTCAGCTTTCTTTCTTTCAGTCTTCATTATTTTAAGCAATAAGCAGAATTACATTGTTGCATATACTCAGGAGAACAAATATTAAGCAGGTAAAATTTGTGTATGTTTGTACGTGATTAAAACATTTTCCTGAAAGACAACCATTTGCATTTTTGTCATTGTGATGATTATTTCTATGAATTGTTTTGTGAAGAAAGCGGAATGTCAGAACTTTGAATAAAGGTCCAGACTGTATATTTTGTGTTTGTAATTATTGAGATTAAAACGCTCAGTCTAAAAACGGAGTAGTATCACCCCCATCTGTCCACAACAGTTGGACAATCTCAAACTAAGAAGACAAACTTAAAAACAGTGAACGTGATTCACTGTCACCACCTTTCCAGCAGTAATTTGAAAGCTTTATTTTTCAGAAGATTTGCTGCCATGCTTGAGATAAGTGGGCCTCGTTTACTAATTTACAGCTTGTATGCACAAGTCTGTGTGTACAGGCTGCTTACAAAAGAATTTCTTGGCACAGTTTCATGAATGCCGGAGAATCTCGATTTTTTTTTTCTTTTACTGCAGTAAATGTCTCATCTGGGGCTGACAGATCACATGGTCCTTGCCCTCCTTGTCCCAGTTTTCTTCTTATCAGGCTTATTCCACATTAACCACAGAACATCAGACACTATTATTCAGTTTCAACAGTCAGACTTTCTCCTTTTTTCTGCCCTTAGAGATGTGAGCTTCTCTCTTATAACTTAGTCACCACGACAATACAGAGCTTGATCAAGCCTATATGTTATGATTGATTCTGATTTACTAACATAGGCATGGTGGTGAGAACAAAATAGGCCGGTACGCATGCTTCGTAAATCCAAACTTGCATGCAAACTTGTTTTTTGCGCAGGGTACGAAGTTTTCATGCAAATACTTTAGTGAATGACGCCCGTTCTCCTGGTGCATGACCCAGTTGTTGTGCAAGCTTCACCGGTCAGCCTCACATTAGACTCTGAATGGCGTCTGGTTCCCGTGGCTGCAAAACAAACCCAACTCTGCACCCCTCCACCACCATGCCTGATAACTGGGTGAGGTTTAGCATCCTTCATGACTTGTCACAGTATAAATGCCATACGTGTTTCCAACATTAACAATGGCTCTGTTTGGCTGAGGGTTCCTAGAAAGCCGTTACATGCCACCCAGCCACAATTAACCCCGTTAGCCACATGCGTGCCTTTCCTACCGCGTCATCGGTGAAAACGACTTTCACACAAATGACCACACAAAGAACCAAATGATTGAGTTCCATCTTTTTAATGTGTTAACCTGTCATCTCATAAATCTGTTACACTTCTGAAACAAAATATAGGCAATTATACAGTATGTAAAACAAACCCATTTTATTTTACACTATGTACATTACATAACATATGCATTGCAATATGAAAACAGAAGACAAAGGTGATGAAATAGCCACAAAACAGAGGTGACGTATTGTGTTTTGTTTAAGATAGGGATGAGGCCCGGATCAAACGGCTTTCACAAATAACTCAAAACGACTTCTATGGATCTGCTCTGGGCACCAGGCACGCCCGGGGGGGGGGGGGGGGGGGGGGGGGGGGGGTGATTTGATCTACATGTGATTTGATCCAGGCCCAGATGAGGTTTAAAACACAGACTTTTAACATTTCAGCAAAAACCCACAAAGGAAGGCCATGTTGGCACCTGCTCTAAGGATTATAGATTACGCTTGTGTGGATGATGGCAGAAAGAAGAAAACAGAGCATCATTCAATCCCACATGAACTTTGTTGTTATGCTAAACAGACAGATTTCCCAAACTTAAATGTTTTTAACAGGAAAAAACAAGCAGAGGTGGTTATGGTTGCAGGAATAGCTACCCCCCCTTTCCTTTTTCCAGCCATGTTGAAACATTATAGATGCCAAGTGTGCAGCTAAGAGGATACATAGAAGTGCTAAGCTCTGATATTTAAGAATTATTTGAGATGAATATTTTGAGAAAACCTCACGCTGAAAAAGACATTTTCAGCTAAATGAAGTTCATTTACACACACATCAGCCGAAAAGACACAGACAGTTAAGAGCAAGTTTAGAGAACACGTTCGAACACTAACCTTATGTGCTGCTGATGGCTGTCTTTAGTATTAGACTTTTTTCCTTTATCTAGACACCACGAGGTAGATTATCTAAATATGGCCAGAAGGAAGTTTCAACAGCATATTTTAGCATTACATTAAAAGAAAAGTGAAATATTTTCGGAATGCTTGATTCGTTTCCCCTCTAAAATAGCACGATTCGCTAAGAGGCTGCTCATGCGGGGTTGATGATGACGCTGGCATTTCAACCACTCGAGTGAGGAAAATCAATCAAATTGATTTCATAACTTAAAGGGTAAAAATCTGATTATTGTGGCTTAATCTTTTTTTTTTAAATAAGTAACAGAGTTTGGCTTAAGTAACTTATTAAAGGACTTGGCTGCAGCACTGAAATGACTCCCAGTCTGTAATAATGGTTGTTGGCAGGAAGCACATGTATTCATTAATGGCTAAATCAATCACCTGGGACACTAATGCACTTTGCAGGCAATTCATAGTAAAATTGATCCATGTTATTGTTTGCTGAAATAAAAAGGGGAGAGCATTTCTATTCTCACGCCGAGTTCAACCTTTCTGCACCTGACCCTGTTGCTTTACAGGGAACTGGAGACTAGAAAGATGCATCCACAAATACATCCGATGAAATCTTTATGGACAGTGTGTGGGTTTACTCTTCACAGGTGGTAACTTTCAACTGTCAGCCCCAAAGAATGGCAAGATTTCTCTGTAATCAGACTTGAGACAGATGAAATCAATTCCCTTGAACATTTAGAAGACAACGCTGTAGCTGCTGCTGTGCCTCATCTCTGGGACAGAGATGCGCCACAAACCACAAGCTGAAGCCTGAAGCAGGATTTGTGGCCTGTAATAAATTTTCTTTTCAATTTTCAGTGTCACGTGTTGATCTGATAAGAGTCGCTTGTATTTATTTTGATCAATTTACTGAATTTTTTTTAATTAATCGCTTTAGCCTATATATATGGGGGGAAAAAATGAGGAAAGAAACTTTGAGGACGTGAACCACTCCACAGGCAAATGACTCAGATTTCACGATTACGCATGGTATCTCAGTTAGGTTAATCTACACTGGTGTCAAAAGTCCTCAGAAGGAGCCTCTACTGTCACAGCTTGGAAAACAAAATGTTAGTGTACTGCCACACGTAGACTCGCCTACACACCAGACAGTGCACATCTACATGCATGTAGCGTGAGCGCTCATACAGATATGGGTCTTTAAAAATAAAAAAAGTCACAGCTGACAATGAAAAATTCTGTAAATATTTCTCAGGAATACACATAAAAAAAACAAAAAAAAAAAAAACAACTTGGTGTTATACAGAGATTTCTATTAATGAGTCTGACTCGATTTGTGAGCAAGCACCGTATTTAAACCAGTAAACCATTCTTTCATAAAGCTACAGGCTACACCACTCAATACCGCAATATGGAGAATAATATACTTGGATGTGGGTGCACTGTTAACACCACATACATGCTGTTATTGTTATTACATGATTTCACTGAGGACAAATAATAGCAACCAACCGCTGTTTATTGTTCAGTGCAGCAAAAATGTACTATACCATACCCGACATATGTTTTAGTTTAGAGTGCTGCCTTTGTTACACAGACCTACAGGCAACGGTGGATCGCTGACCGGCTGGAAGCCACTCGGTTGCTAGTGATTACAGACTGTCGCTAGGTAACACTGGTTACAAATAGGGTGCTGCACATACAAAAAAAACAAAAAACATCTGGTTGCTAGTAAAGCGCTGCGGTCACTCACAGTTTGGATGGTACATGCAGATTTGTGGACAAACGCCAATTAAGCTGTGCTTCACTGTGGCAAACAGCATTTTTTCAAAGGAGGCAACTATTACTTTTATACCCAAGTTAAGGCTGCACACTGAACATTCAACCACTAATTTTTATGCTCAGGAATGTGAGCTAATAAAAAAACAAAACAAAAAAAACAACAGTTTTTGTAAAACAGTAAAGCAGCCGTGGTATAAACCACACTGGGTGGTGGTCTAATAAATCTAAAAAAAAAATCGAAATCTAAAAAAAAAAAAAAAACTGATGGCAAAATTGAAAATTCTGCAGCGTGCCTGCCTCATGATCGGAAGGTCGGGGGTTCGAATCCACTAAACCGCTTCCCCTCAGCAAGGTACCGTCTCTACACTGCTCCCTGGGCGCCGTATTGAAGGCAGCCCACTGCTTCACGGAGTGAGTGGGTCAAATGCAGAGAAGAATTTCCCTTAGGGGATCAATAAAGTCTAAATCTAAAAAAAAAAAAAAAATCTATGAAAGTGCTGTACTTCTTTGAGACCAGTATCACCTAGCAACCACTAACTAACCGGTCAGACTACACGAGGGCTAATTTTTCTCTAGTGACCAGAGGCTACCAGTGGGTCACTGGTAGCCTCTGGTTCAGTGACCCACTGGACCAGAGGCTACCGACTGACGCCCTCAGTCTCACAGAGGGCGTCGACGCCCTATTAGAAACTGCATGGTTGTGGAAAACTGTAGCACACAGGGCGGCTGCAGATGATTCAGGTCTGAATTTTACTTTGTAAACACATTATTTCTGTCCAAAGGCTTAAAAGCTAATTAAATTTCAGCCTAACCAGATATAATTAAATGACTTATTTCTGTATATCCAGCTTTTATTTTGTATTTCCTTATCTGCTGATGCTTTTTTTTTTCTTTTTCTTTTTTTAAATATGGCAAGAAACTTGTCACTTGTTAAAGACCAGATCTGTACATGACACACTTATACGTGCATATTCTATGTCTACGCACACACATACACACTGTGCATACACACACAAGGTCATATATTATAATGACATCACATTTGTTTATGAAATACATTTTTCTCTGTGCAAATTTTTAACACCAGTGGTTCAATAAAAATAGCAAAAAAATATATATATTGCTAAAGAATAAACAAAAGAGTTCGGATTAACAAATAAAAGAAGAAACCAAATAAAACGAGCAGAAATGATCATTTTCGTCCACCCCTGATGACAGTCACATGATGAAAACAAGCAGGAAGTTATGACAGCGACGCGTTGAGAATGGAAAAAAACAAACGCCAATCGGTGTCCTGTGTTCGCTCAATTTGATCCTGAGGTCCACACATTTAGAAGAGTAATAGCAGATAACCGAAGATGTTCGCCTGTGAGATTGCAGGGGTATTATGGGTAAGTGAATTTACTGTCGCAGCGTGCCTATTTGTCTCTCTTTTCGTCTCCACGGTTGTACAGACCAACTATACACACACACACCTATCTACACAACCCTTTTAGTGTTTGTCTCTGTCAAAAATAATACTACACTTATATTTACAACAATTAAATAGAGGTCAATTAAGCACTTGTGTGGTGACGAGTATTGGAACTTGATGCTAGCGAAAGTGGCAAAGCTTTTTAGTTGGTTCTCTCTTTAAAAAAAAGAAAAAGAAAAGAAAAGACAACAAATAAAAACAGGAAAGTCATCCTGGTTGTTAAAAGCATGTCATGCCAAAATAAATACAGGTGGAGTTTTTAAAAAAATGGGACAACAAAGGAAAAAAGGCAGGAGAGCAATGAAGAAGAAGGGTAGGTTTTCTGTGCAAGATGGCCCTTCTGTGAAGTTTTAGCACAAACAGCAGTAGCAGTAGTGTTAGTAGCATATGTAGAAGTAGTAGGAGTAGTAGTAGTAGTAGTAGAAGTAGTGTTGGAGTCAAATTTCCGTGCTAGACATTGTTCCCAGTGTGATGTATCCAGGGTAGAGGGAAGGGGCCAGGAATTCAGCTGGCTATCCTGACCTAAAGTGGCCTCAGGCCAGGGGTTTAAAACCCTGACCCTGTCAGAAACAGGTCTACAACCCATTGCTCTAACGCCACACACACACACACACACACACACTTCACTGATACACACAACACTGCAGTTCTTTATAAAATGCAGCAACTGGGATTACGCATGTGCACTGATGAACATCTCCCAGACACACTGCTAGTCGGGCCAGGCGAGAAGATGAAGGCTGGGTGGGATAAAGTGGAGCTGGGATGAGTGTGTCGTTTACTCCCTTTCCTGTACTAATGCTGGGGTGTCTACAGAGTGTGTTGTACGTGCACGTATATATTAGTGTGCATGTCTCAGTAGCTGTTTTCATGGCCTGCCAGGATGTAGAGGTTGCTGTGGGCTGTAGGGTTGTCCGTAGGCCTGCTTTCCAGCACCACCACCCTGCAACACAAAACACACATGGAGAAAAAACACGTACACATAACATGTCAAGTTAGCAAAGCAATCATCAGTCTTCACTTTCACCCTTTCCCAGACGAAAAAACAGCCCAGCCTGATTTTCAGCATGTTAAAAAAAAAAACACGGGATATGGTCCAACCTTGTAAAAACCCTGTTATTTGGAAAAAGGCAGTAGAGAAACACGACTTACTCTGAAGCTACTAGTACTCTCTAACCCCGGAGGAAAACTGCGAGAAAGCTGTTAGTACTCTTTCAGAGCAACCCAAAGAATCACACATCATAACTCGAAGATACTCCGCTTCAATAATGAGAAAACAGACACCAAAATGATCCAGCCTCTACACAAACATGTCTATTTTGGCATTTTGTGGAGGGTCTACAAACCCAGCATCAAACTGAAAGAACCTGTAACATCTGACAGTTAAATCAGGAAGCACTCAGACCAGATATCATTTTGGTATCTATTCTCTCATTCAAAAATGTTCCCATATTTTCTCTCTCTGAATTTTCACCATCATCAAGCAGGATTTGAAAGATCCGATAGAAAGAGGCAGAAGTTTTAGGCCGCCTGCAGCCAGCGACCCGTGAGTGTACCTGGGAAGTTTGAGGCCTTTTTCCTCAGCCTCTGGCTCTCTATAGTCATCATGTCTTTAGTGGTGAGACATTAAAGAGGGCGTTAACAGAGACCTAAATGTGTGTGACAAACTGTAAGGAAGTGTTTCTCACCTGTCTGATCCCAGTAGTCTGAAGATGCGTGTGCTGTCTGAGATCTCCTGAGTGATCTGATGACAGAAAGCAGAAGAGGTGCTAAATGCTGCTGTAAAATACTGATTTCATCAGATTTGTGCTTCATAAATACTCACTAATGATTTAATATAAAAGGATTAAGATTTGAAAATCTGATCGTAAACACATGTTGCACGTGAATAGTGCTAATAAAAACCCACAGAGGCCGATAATGACCACTGATTATTCTTAGAGATGTGTTTATATAAAATAAAACAAGACACAAAACATTACAACAGGTCGAATTGGCAACAGCTTCAGTGAACGCAGCAGGAGCTTGGACCCAGGAGCTCCTGATGCGTCATTGCTCAACAGGCGGAGGGTCAGAGTGACGCGCTTTGACAGACTGTGTGTGCATTTCGTCCTAGTTCGTAACCATCTACAAAGGTGTAGCTGTGATATTGTCTGTAAGGCCACATAAATATGGGGTAGAAATGGAAACTGTTACCCTTCCCCTTAAATTACTGTGATGTGAATTTTGAGGGTATATTGACCACCCACAGCAAGGACCATAATCATAATAATGTAAGATTAAAAAGGACACCCCGATGCTGCAGGACTGAATATTATTACAGTGCACAAAGGCCACCTGTGGAGCGTGGTTTACTTGTAAACGTGCTCAATATCAATCTCACCTCATTAGTCTTGAAACTCCGACCCTGCATGCCATGTCTCCAGAAGGCCAATACACTGTCTTGGAGGCAAACTGGATAAAAAAAAAAAAAAAAAAAAAAAAAAGAAAAAAAAAAAAGGAAAATTTTTTTTTTTAAAATTTAAAAGT
>VURO01022087.1:0-14770 GCA_015108175.1 Pelvicachromis taeniatus
AGAAGAAGCTGTGTCCCAGAATTCATAGCGCGGCCCTGCTTCAACAATGTCTGTGGCTAGTTAGCTTTAATATGACTCTTATTATTCTTTCTGGGTCACAAAATAAAGGTTGAACATGTTTCCAGGCGAGAATGTAGCTGTGTAAACCTCAAATATCTGCTCAGTTTATCAAGACCCCACATATTTTCAAAAGCTCCCACGTTTCCGTCTGTTACCCACCAGCTCCATAGCTAGCTGGGGGTCACGGCTCAGTATAGCCGGTGAGAACAGCGGACTCCGGTGTCCTGTTATATTTTAGATAGCAAGGAGCAGACGGCTCCGTTTATTCAACTTCACCCAAACAATCTGCACATTTCATTCAAATGTAATAAACTATCATCTTGTCTTTATTTGTAGTTAGCACATAGCTTAAACACTCAAAGCTGTAAGCTAATGATAGTTCTATAAGAGCAGATGCATGCTGGGGCAATAAGCTGGACGCTTTACGTCCAATGGATGATGATCTGATTAGTCGACTATCAGGATGATGGTTTGGGGCAGCCCATCTTCTTCCCTTGCTCTGCTTTCCCTTGCTCTGCTTTCCCTTGCTCTGCTTTCCTGCAGCACGATCAGCTGCTGCGTGTTTGTGGGTCTCAGCTTTGCCTTCAGTAACTGCAGCGTAAAACCTTTAATACCTTCCTTGGAGGCTTCTCCCCCTCTGCTACTTGCAGAGGCAGCCTACTGAAACGATCCCCTTCCTTCACACTTCCCTCTGGCTCGTGGTTGATGTTGTTGTTTAACAGACCACAGCACTGAAGCACTTTACAAAGATGCATCCCTATTAAGGTCACAAATGTACCGGAAACAATTACCTAAACCACACCACCAGTGCAGCAGTGAGTGGTTGGTGCATACACTTGTCTCTGTGTGTGTAAATGTGTGCTCCTGCATATAAACCTTTCTTCTACAAAGGAAAATAATTGTATAAGGAAAGAAATGATGCATTGACCGGGGGAAAAGACGGAGAAACGAAGAGAGCGTCTGAGGGGCCTCGCTGCCATTTCCTTAAATAGAGTTGTGGGCTTCTCCAGTCCAGTCCTGGCAGAGCAGAGGCTCACATTCCCAGCATAGCTGTGACTGCCACATTCAGCCTCCCCAACACTGTAGTGCTGCATACACATCTACAGGTACACTAAAAAATGATTTGCCCTGCTTTCAGCCCCCAGCCTGCTTCCTCCAGACCTATATCCACTTAACACAGCAGCAGGGGAGAGGATGTTGGGAAAGACTCGAGAGGAAGTGGGGGGGTAAAGGACGGTAAGGAATTGTCTCCATTCATACAGCAGCCGTTCGATTTCCCGCAATCATCACAAACTCGTCTTTACCAAAATTAAGAGTTTATTGGTGAACGGTAACTGTTGTTATTATGCTGATGTCTCTCAGCTAAGCTGGGAATGAGGTCGAGGAGCACTCGTGTCACTTCTTTACTTGGCAGACTTTTTAAATGGGGGTCAACGTGGATGTGAAGTAATGTCAGACAATGTGAGCGTCGCTCTGTTGAAGTCCATAAAGCAGGATGTCGGCAGCTGAAGCAGCCACAGTGATGCTTTTCCTGTTTCCGAAGGAAAGGAGACACACGCACAGGCAGGCAGGTGCTTCCCGCTTTACACGCACACACACACGCACACACACACACGCACACACACACACGCACACACAGGCTACTGTTTAAAACACACAGGTCACTTTTCCTGAGTGACCCAGAGAAAGAAGCTGTGGCAGATCCCTGTGACTCGGACAGGATCACCTTTGTGGCGGTGACACAGCCAGGACACCTGGCCAAAGTACAGAGCATGGTGCAGTGATCTGAAGACAGGAGCTGCAGGTATTTCTGTTGGTCTCTTTTCTAGAGTCAGCCTGTGTGTCGCAGGATGTAGTTTGCATTTGTCACCATTTCAGCGTCAGTCTTTATTTGTAAATGGGGAAAAAAAAGCTGCTTTTTACAATGTGAAGGTGTGTGTGTGTGTGTGTGTGTGTGTGTGTGTGTGTGTGTTTTATAAAGCAGTCTATTGTTCAAATACCCAGATCACAGGAGCATGTACGCAGACAGAGTGAGCAGTGAGTGTACATCACCTGCCGACTGGTTTCCTGCTTCCTGTCACTGAGCCTCGCGTGTCGGGCACAGCAGTGGACAGGGATGGATCTTCTCTCTCTGCGCTCTTCTTCCTCAGTTTCAGCAGTGGACTTGTTAGGTTTCAGTTCTGAAGTTGAACCATAAGTGATTGTCTGAATCCATGGCATGTCTGTGTGCTGTCAGGTGCAGCTGTGTGCATACACACCAGTGAAAGTGAAACTGAGCGTCTGCTGTTGTTCGTTTTTATGATTTTTGTGAGACTCATGGCCTAAAACGAAACCTAAAACCTTTTCATTGCATCAGCCATCATTTCTGTCCGGCTCAGGTGATGCTCTGTGAGGCTCTGTGAGGCTCCGTGATGCTCCGTGAGGCTCCGTGAGCATCACGTGATGCTCTGTGAGGCTCTGTGAGGCTTTGTGAGGCTCCGTGAGCATCACGTGATGCTCTGTGAGGCTCTGTGATGCTCTGTGAGGCTCCGTGAGCATCACGTGATGCTCTGTGAGGCTCCGTGAGCATCACGTGATGCTCTGTGAGGCTCCGTGAGCATCACGTGATGCTCTGTGAGGCTCCGTGAGCATCACGTGATGCTCTGTGAGGCTCCGTGAGCATCACGTGATGCTCTGTGAGGCTCCGTGAGGCTCCTTGGTCAATTACTCTGTGTGAACACAGTCAATCTTGCACAGACTCTCCAAACATCCAAAGCTCTGAGCCTGCTGGGGCGGCGTTCTTGAAAGATGTCTTGCTTTTAGCTTGAACGTCACTGATGAGTCAGGATGTTCTTTGTGTAGCCTCCTTGTCTGCTGTGGTGCAGCACTTGGCATCGTGTTTATCACAGTTACCAGATTGGGGAACTGGGTGCTCTATTTGTCACCCACTTCCTTTTCGTTCCCGGTGTCCTGTCTGTATTTGGGCCTGTGGGAGCGTGTCTGCGCTTCACAACATGTGCTCTCTCACTCATTCACTATGCTTTATTTGCATCAATGTTTGGTGAGCAATATTGCTGGGGCATCAAGGAAATTTAATGGGGGGGTCAAAAAATGCACACAGTAGTCTGTTCATGTCTTGCGCAAGCCTTCATTTCTTTGTATTTTGCTTCCGAGGAGCATTTTCTTGTCATTTTTAAAGTGGTTTGATTGATACTTCTCCAGGATTTCTTAAGGTTTGGCTGCTTTTTTACTCATTTTATATAGTAGCCTATATGTGATATTGGTCAGGTCAGTATCACAGGGGTTGTTTGTCAGTGTCAGTGGCTTTGGTGTTAATGAGATTAACACCAGGTGAAGTCGAGGGGCGGCAATGAGACGATGCTTTTATAGGTCACTGACATTTTCCCCTGCTCATCTTTTGTTTTTGCATTTGGCTAGAATCAGTGTCACTGTGGGCAGCATGAGGCACCTGAACCCGACACAGGTCGCATCCTCCAGCATGCCACAGCGCCACAGAGTGGCTGTCTCCTGCTGTGTTCACATCAAACGTTTAAGGGGCAGAGATGCTCAGCAGGTAGAGTGTTCGCCCCATGGTGGGAAGGTCTGGGGTTCAAATCCACGGCTCAGGTGCACACTGCTCCGGGGCACTGGGTTGGTGGGTTACATCAGAGGACTGCGGGAATAAGAACGTATCCATTATTATTAGAGATTTCTCAGAAGGATCAGTCTTCCTGCCACCATGTGGATTAACTGTGAGGGGAATGCCACCAACAGTTTTATTCATGTGTGCCATATTATTGACCTCTTACTGTTTTACATAAATTATTAATAAGTTGTGTTAATAGACATATTGTGTCATTATTTTAAGAATTGCTCAAGTGTCTTTCAGTACTGACAGTGTAAATGTAGACAATTATATACTTTGTGCTTCACTGAAAATATACGGTGACGAGTACTTTTGTGTACATTTGTATATGCCTCGGTGCTGAAGCACAGTGCTTTGTGTACAGCGTTGGTATGTGGTTACTTCCTGTCAGTGCGTGGTGACTGGACATGGGGACAGACAGTGGAGCAGCTTTGGTGTGAGTGAGAGAGCTCGGGCTGCATGTCTGTTTGTAGGAGAGCGAGCGCACGTCCGTACGGAGTTGCTGCATTCTTCAGCAGCGAGCCCTGTGGCATGCCAGCACATTCCCCACTGCTGAGCTGGAGGATCCAGGAGCAGCAACACCCCCACCCCTCACTTCCAATATCTACTACTCAGCCTTTCTTAAGGTGGTTCTGCGTAACCCCCGCAACTGCTTTTTATCCAGATTATTTCCCTGGACGCAGAAATTCTCGCCAATCCATATGTGTTGTTTTCTGTCTGGGTTTTTCACGTGTCTGTGGTTTAAAAAGTTACTGCGGGACATTTCTGTCTTGTTGTTTTTAGCCCCCCTGGTCGGTCCTTTCCTAGCCGGGTCCCCTCTTCTTTTTACTGTTGTAAGACGACGTGTTGGATCAACAGCAGCAAGCTGCCAGAAATGGGACCGAGTGAACCAGGCTTGTGTTTGTTGAGCTAACAGGAGGTGCAGGATGGGGGTTTGGAGGCCGGACTCACACATCACGTCTGTAACACGCCAGGCTTAAACACACGAGCCGTGTCGTCGGTCCATCCTAAATGTAATCCTAACCTTAATTTAAAGAATCAGGCTTATTTTATTAAAGAAACCGTCAGACACGCACCAACTTATACACAACTTTCTTTTCCTCGCCGTGAACACACAAATACACAGCTGGTGTCATTGTAACGATGATTGTCCTCCTACTAACCTCTCATACAGGCTTATCTGTTGTGCTAGCTGCCGTGTTGTGGCTTTGTATGCTGTTGACCCGTCTATATTTGGAATGAGTGGAATCATGTGCCTTCGTGTGTGTGTGTGTGTGTGTGTGTGTGTGTGTGTGTGTGTGTGTGTGTGTGTGTGTGTGTGTGTGTGTGTGTGTGTGTGTGTGTGTGTGTGTGTGTGTGTGTGTGCGGCGCGCTCACTGGGGGCTGTTTGCACATAACCAATGTGTAACAAATGAGCTAAATCAATCACATTGTTTCCGTCACTGTTGCCTGTGTCTTGTGATCAGACGGGGTGTGTGTAGGACACACTGTGTCCAGCCCAGGGTCAGCGTTAGAGCCTCTTTATTGGTTTTCACTGAGTTGACTTCCTGTGGTTGTTGTTGCTCTTCCTGGCTGTTTGAAGTGTCATTTTGAGTTTGTTGTAGAGCAGAAAAAGTGTGCCTGTCAGAGTAATGATGCTACCTTCCTATTCATCAGTGAGTAGGACCCTGTAGTGATCGGTGACTGGGCTGAACCTTGTAGTGCAGATGTTCACTTTTATACCTTTAGTTTGGACGGCCGATGCTTCCAAAGAACCGAAGCTATGTTAGCAGCACACTGCGGTCCTGGCTGTTCCGCTTTACCGCTTATCTCGTCCTTTTGTGCAATAAAAATAAATGCCTGTATCTATTCTCTCGACTGTGTCGCTATTCTCCTTCTCTGAGAATAAAATCAGCTGACTGGAGTGCGAGTGTGGATGATAGGCAGGCAGACTAACAAGTCCAAGGAACTGGACTACTGGGAACCAGTTTTGGACAGGAACCAGTTCTTAATTCCCATCCCTATTGAATAGGCTAACATGCATTTAGCTACAGATGAAACTTGCTTGTTCTTGTTATTGTATGTTTGCACCTCTGTTGCTTGTGAAGCTCGCACACAAGAATTTCACTGGCATGTGCTGTACCAGTGTACCTCCACATGTGATGTGACAATAAGTGATTTGATTTAAACTAATACATTTTGAGTGGTTCATTAATTAATTTGACTATTTATTAAGAAAGAAATCTACATGTTCATGTTTGATTGGTTAAACTGTGCAAATAGACTGAAGGCTCTAAAAGGCCAGTCTGTATTTAAACGCTCTGCTTCTTTCTTGTGTTACTGTGGGGCTTTCCAGGGCTGTGGCTGTGTTGAGAAACATGCTCATGTCTTATTTTGTGAAAGGGGGCTTTAAGTTTCTCAAGTGGATACATTTACTCACAGAATTGGAGTTGAACAGTCTCCTCAGAACAAGAGAGAACTTGTTGCATTCACATTAGTGCTGTAGCTGGACAGTGTTGTATTGATAGACTTTGCTGAGGGAGATGTTTGGGGAAAAACTGAGTCACACCCCTTACTCCAAACTGCCTTTTTTATGTTGGTTCCAGCCTCCTGATTGGCTGGTTATTGTTTGTTTACCATTTTGGCTGTCTTCATGTTTTTATGTGGCTGTTCTGCTATATTTAAAAACTAGCAGAGCTTCGTGATCTTGTTACAGTGTCTTTGTCCTGTCTGAGTATCTGTTGTACCTCCTGTGTCAGCACAGGGGCTGTGTTGTGGGAAAGGTGGGCAGTTTGATGCGAGGTTGACAGTGGAGGAATTCTACTATGAAGCAGGGCTGTGTTGAAAGCAGCACCTTTGTCTTGTTGCCAGAGAGGGTGTCAGAGGGCATTGCCAGGGCAGGGATGGCACACAGAGTTCACATTGTTCACATCTGGGAAATGCTGTGTCAGCCTCTCTGCGTCTGAGCTTTCCCTGTGTGTTTGTGTCCGACTCTTTCAGCATTTCTTCACAGTGATTCATCATCTCCCAGCATGCCCACGACTGTGCCTGCTGTACAGAAGCAAAGCTAACGTACCCGCTGTACAGAAGCAAAGCTAACGTGCCCGCTGTACAGAAGCAAAGCTAACGTGCCCGCTGTACAGAAGCAAAGCTAACGTGCCCGCTGTACAGAAGCAAAGCTAACGTGCCCGCTGTACAGAAGCAAAGCTAACGTACCCGCTGTATACAGTAGAAGCAAAGCTAACGTACCCGCTGTACAGAAGCAAAGCTAACGTACCCGCTGTATACATTAGAAGCAAAGCTAACGTACCCGCTGTACAGAAGCAAAGCTAATGTACAGAAGCAAAGCTAACGTACCCGCTGTATGCATGATGGGATGCGTGGGAAACATTTACTTTTTTTGAATGAATTTTGAATTTTTGACACAGTTTACCTGCTGGTGGTTAGTATTGCTTAGTCAGGCCTTGTTATGGACTCGTTATGTAAATCGCGATGGTTCTCTTAGACTGCCTGAGTCAGACTTTTTAAAGCTAGCTATGCACCTCTGCTTCTGTAAGTTTAACCAGAGTATTCAGGACTTCTGCTTTACATCTTAATGTTTTCCAGTCGTTTTAATCATGGAACAATCCCTGTTCCCAGATGGAGTAAGGCTTGTCTCATTCATAGGAATGAAGAATGACATC
The DNA here is from genome assembly GCA_015108175.1 of Pelvicachromis taeniatus. Classification (NCBI taxonomy): domain Eukaryota; kingdom Metazoa; phylum Chordata; class Actinopteri; order Cichliformes; family Cichlidae; genus Pelvicachromis; species Pelvicachromis taeniatus. Next base: position 7,348 of record VURO01022087.1, read on the forward strand.
ATCCTTGGAGCAGAGTGGAGTAACTCCAAGGCTCCCCTCACACACCTCACTCTCATTCCTTCCATCTACCCCCCCACCCCATCCCAAGCTTCTGCCTCCCTCTCACCCCGCCTCCTCCCCCTTAGCTGTCTTACTGTGTAAGTGTAGTCTGTTTCTGGACAGTTTAGTCTGGCGCAGTATTTATTTCCATTCATGGCATCCATTCACATTAGCTGATCTCCTTACTAAAGGCTAATCGAGCAAGTGGGGCCAGCTTTGCTCACAGAGTGTGGGTGGGGTCGGTCTGATGAGCGGAACAGAGAAATCTGAGGAGTCACTCATTTTCAAATACTGATGCTGATGTACCAAAACATTAGGTATTCACACACAGCACTTCTCCTGCTGTTCAAAACACCGTATTAGTTTTGAGAATAGAGTGATCGTGCACTCAGCTTCAAAGCGTGAAAGTATTATAGGGTGGAGCATATGGGGACGACGGGGAGCACCGGTGTGACTACATGTCAAAAAGACCAACGCGCCCTCATCAGCCGCAGTATCAGGATCCAAAGATGCATTTTCTCCTTTACCTAAAGACGTGGGTTCATGTACACTCTGTCGGGTTTTTGTTGTGTCATATCTCATCAAACATGATTGGACTTAAAGAGCATTCATTGTTCTGGTTTCTAGGAGTTTTGATATGCTGCTGGCTTATGACGGTGTATTATGACGGTGATTTTCATGATGTAATTAGAGCTCTGCTCTCCGGCACTCGCCTGGCTTTGATATGTTTTGATTGTCTTTGTCTACTCTGATGTTGGCTTATTGCAGAAACATGGCTGTCTTTGAGCCTTTTAATAAATACAGGAAAGCATTCTATTGGAGTGCCAGCGGCCTTAAGGCCTCACAGTGTGTCTGTGGCGACTACAGGTCAGTGAGGGGTTGCAGAGGTGGGATTTCCTCTCAGTCCACCAATTGATTGCTGGACTGGAAAACAAAGTCTAAAGCACCGTGAAGCACCGTGAAGCTGGGATGCATCATTTAACCATCTGGTGTGGCACCAGAGCACAGCTTTCAGATCCGAGCTGAAGACGTCTGTCCAAATGAAGCGCTCGTCTCTCGTCCAGGCAGGATCTGGTGTTTCAGGCTCTGCTGCTGTTACTGTCAAAACAACTTGAAATGTGAAGGTGCCGACGTTAACGGTGACTTTGTAGTTGGCGTCTGTTTTTTGGATGCTCTGCATTAAATCCTACTAAATGTCTCATTATCATTTAAGGTAAGAATGACAGGTTATAGACTATGAGAGCATTTTTATAGCCCTGCTCTCAAAGTCACCACGAGGAAGTCTAAAAGCAAACGAAATGATCCTGAAAGTACCAGCCCTGAGTAAATGTACGTGCACTTCCATTATGTGAGGACACTCCTACCTCTGGTGCTCGTCATCGCTCATTAGAAGATGTAAACGTGAGCTTTGTTTAGGGGTCTTCTACCCGCCCAGTCAGACCTGTCCACGAGACATACAGGCCACAGTGAGACACTGGGATGTCTTTGAGCAGGAAGCTGATGGATCTCTTTTTTCCGAGCTCATGTGTGGGATTTCAAGCCGGAAGTGAAGCCGGCCTCCTCGTGTCTCTATTTGTGTGGCTGTCAGAGCCGCTGCCCTGACCTGTTTGTATCTATAGCCCGGGTCCAAGACGATAGGAATGGGCCCCTGACGGCCCACGGGCTGGGACAACAATAGAGCTCCATGACCTCCGAGTTATGCCCAGAGCTGTGTGGTCTACAGACCTGGGTGTTTTTAGAAAGAACTGAATCGAAGGATGATGGTGCAGTGGGCCTGACATCATCTTGGGGTTATTTCCAGTCACGCATGTCTTCACTAGTTCATCTGTCTATAAATGACATTCTGCTGCTGCCGTAGATATCATCAAAGCAATCCTGTTTAAGCACTGTTCAAACGGGTCAGTGTTTCATTCTAATCCACTGTTGTGTGTTTTGTCCTGCAGGTTTAATTAGCCAATGGCAGAGTGAGTCCAAGGAGCGGGTCATCTCCCTCGTTCTTACCCATCTTCCGCTGCTCAAACCGGGTAATGTTGAAGCTAAGGGAGAATACATGCGCCTGCTGCCTCGCATCCTGGCCCACACCATCGAGCACGGCCATCACCTGGAGGAGTCTCGGCAGCTCCTTTCCTACGCCCTCATCCACCCCGCCACCTCCCCCGAAGACCGCGCTGCCCTGGCGCTCTGGCTCAACCACCTGGAGGAGAGGGAGAGGGACTCATTGGAAAGGCCTCCTCCTGCCGGGCCTCACCATCACCACCAGTCCACACCTCCTTCCACCCTGACCTCATCCGGGTCTTGCTCTTCTACCAACACCTCTTCATCAGGCATTCCCTACTTGCATCACCACCAACGTTACGGTTCAGATGACCGGCTCAATGGGTGGCAGAGCTCCAGGGATTCAGGAATAGGTGGAGGCTGGCATCAGCAGCATGGCTGTGAAAACGGACACCTCCCTCTTTACCCATCATCCTCTGTGCCTGCAACCATCAATACTGTTGGAACTGGTGGAGGCAGTAACACGAGTAAGTCGTTCCTCTCTTTCTTTCCCAGACTGTGGGATCAATATTGTAATAGAGTGGGTTACATCTCTGCAGCGTCCTGATAACTCGCTCATATTAAATACAAATAGTTTAACATTATATTCCAATGAGCCAACGCTCAGGTTTCAACCCTCTATTTATAACAGAGGGTTATATTGAGAATAGGAGCCCAAATATGGTCAACGTAAGCACCCACCTTTCCTCTGAAGACAGAAGCCCCGCCCACCTGTTGTCCAAACCACTTGTTTGCTAGGAGTAGCCAGTCAAAGAGAGGGGAAGGGAGCTAAAACTGCGTCTTTCCATAAACCCAGTAGCTTCATGAGGGCCAGTAACAGAAAGTAGGGACCTGCCAGCCGCACACACGCGTCCATAAGATGCACAAGAACGGCCAGTCTACATTTCAAGTCTTTTTAAATACTTGTTTCATTATGAATCCATTACACAAACATATAAGAAGCACTCTACACTGAACGCAAGCAAGTACTGATCAAACAGTCACAGAGTTGATCCACCCTGCCCACACGAGTACACTGTGGGGAACCGCACAGCAGCGACCGAGCCGAGTGCTGGGTGGGAGGGCGGCTGTTGAAATTGAACATAACTATGGTCAGAGCAGGATATTTCCAGACAAGTATGCAAGAGCTCTGTTTTTTTTCCTTTTTTTTCCGGGAGATGAAAGAAACAGCTGAAGGTTTATAAATAAAGGCGCATTTAAAGCTCTGCTTGCTGCTCCAAGAAAGATCCTCCTGTATTTTAGAGCGCTAACAGCTCTAGTCCCAAACCAGACCTGAGGAGGTGCCCCCGCTACCACACCATTGGTGGACACGGGCAGCAAAGCTGTATTTTCCTGTGTGTGTCTTTGGTTTTTTATATCAATGTAAAATGAATAGACGCGTTGGACGCACTAAAAGCAAAGTGATATTTATGTGTTGGCATTTAGCGCTATAGACGATCACAGGGAGCTGCTCTTCATGTGTTCATCTGGCTGCATGAAGGAGTCCAATCACATCAGCCTGTGTTCTGCTGCGAGAACACCGTGATGACACCCCACCCACACGCTTAGGCCCAGACCACAGCAGCACATACCACCCATCCTTTGCCTTGTAAGGTAGCCTTTGTGGCAGACTGTATTTAGGGAAAATGGCTAATATTTAGGGACTGGAACTTGAAATGTTAGCTGGGCACCTATTTTAAACAGAGCCCATGAAGTCCTATACATAGCGCCAACAGTAAGAGGAGCGCATATAGGAGGAGAGAGAGAGCGGACTATTGGTGGCAGCTTACCCGGCCAGATGGGCGACACAAAGACGCTCTTCTCCACCGTTTCCTCCTCTTCCTCCACTTCAGCAGTCTCAGGAAAATGTGTGACGCTACAACTGTTTTGAGATGAAGGTGTTACTATTTTAGTAGTAATGGTGACCCTGGTTTGACCCCGTAAGAGTACACTTGACTTACTAAGATGTAGAAATGAGGAGGAGAGGATATGTTGGTCCATGGATTTACTGACACACAGGAACAACACCTGGTCAGGTCATGAGGAGGCCTGTTCAGGGTTACATGAAATCTAAAGAACTACTCACAGATGAGCCGTCGAATCATCATCATGTAAACCGTAAGGAGGCACGTTGTGCATACCACTGCCTTTTGGTTATAGTGTGGAGCTTTTGAGGGTTGAGATTGTAGACCTGTATAGAGTCCCAGGGAGAACATGCAGTGCATATATTAAAGAGGCCCAACAGCACAAAGGGGACCTGAACCTGACAGGCGAGGGTTTCCTGCTCTGCAAATGCAGCCGCTCAAACAACACTTCATTTTAATGTAATGTTTGAACCACTTTTGTTTTTTTCTTTTTAGGACGTTTGTGTTTGGTCGCTTATTTCTTTGTTGTGACGATGCTTGTTGGCAACACCGGGTGTCCTATTTGTAGGGAAAAGGCGTTTGTCCATGAGTACGTAGGCTGTGCCTGCCAGATCTCCTCTGCCAATGCCAAACGGCTTCTGCAGCTATTGACTGCTGGTTTGAGATGGTGCTATCCCAGACAATCGGGTGCCTGATAAGCAGCACCTGTGAGCATCGACCATGCCACAGTGCAGTTAGTTTGTGCTCCAGGCGTGCCACGTTTGGCTGATCGGGATGGGGTCCGTGTCATAGGGCAGCTTCAAGCTACCGTCTCCAAATGGAAGAGTTCCAGATAACAGGGATGTCGGAGACGGGCGGCAAATTGGGTGTCCCAAGAAGATGGCAGGCATCTCCAGATGTTCAGTCGGGATGATATGGCGATGACATAGGGTGGCCAGGAGGCCCGTCACTGTCAGACCCATTAGTGCCGAGGTCGGCAACATGCGCACCTACACATGTGGAGGACTATTAGGAGAAGCTGGTCTCACCACGAGGAGCAGCTGCTCTTCATGGTTCTTCCACTTTTACTGCGGCGCCTGGTTGCTGCATGAATCCACTGTTAACCGGCCCGGTTCCTCAGACTTCATCCGTTCCAGTAAACGACACCAAACAAGGCTCAATAGCAAAGTAAGCTGTTTGACACTGGCAGAGAAGGGTTTCACAACAGGGCCTGCAGCCATTTTTATACACGAGGCTCAGACACAATCGGCTGACGAGGAGTTTAACTGGAACTCTCTGAGGTCCAAAGAGACGTTAATGCACGCGAAGGAGGCCAAAATAAACCAATCAGAGGTGGTTTAAAAACGAATGCACACGCGAGCTCAGCAGCATCAAAGCAGAAACATTTCAAATGTTCGCTTTAATTCATATGGGGCACCGTGTACAAAAACAGCTGTAATTCCTAAACAGTTCGTTACTTATGTATTTATTTAAAAAAAAAAAAAAAACTAGTCCTTGGATCCGACCTTGAGGTCGGGCCTCCAAAGACACGGTCAGTGTCCAGATACATGCAGAGCCGAAGCCGGTACAATGTAAAGAAAATGACTTGATGTTGTCGAGCGCAGTCTGAGTGACGGGTGGTGTTGTTGGTTTACAGTCCTTACAAGTGGAGGAGGCAGCCAACAGCACAGTCCCTTAAAGCGCTCAGTGTCCCTCACACCCCCCATGAGTGGCCCCAACAACCAGCCTCTGGGTCACGTATGGCTTTCCCAGGAAGACCTTCGGACTGCTAGAGGCCCCGCCCCAGACCACGCACCTCTCTCACCACAAAGCAGCATCGCCTCCTCTGGCAGTGGAGGCAGTGAGCATCTGGAGGATGCTGGTTTAGGAGGAGGTTCAGGTCTGCATCGCAGTTCCTTTCATGACGAGGGCAGTGGCATGAGGGGTGAGTAAGAAAGACCACCTGTTCAATATTGGTGACCTACTGAGTTATGACAAACACTGGAGTGAGGTGACAGTCGAAAGGCGCATAGGTGCATAAGGAGGACCCCCGACATAGCCGAGCCAGCTGTGGGACACAGGCGCCCCTATTTAGAACAAAGACACTGAGTGGGTGGGTGGGTCTGGGGGCAGGAGGAGGACCAGGTTCAGCACTAATGTCAGCAGAGCTTTCATTCACTGCTCGCTGGATGTGATTGAGGTGGAGGAGCGGGTTGTCCACTAATCAGTCCCACTACATTACCATATTACAGTGTCTTGGCAAAGACACTCGCTTTGGTTCCTCCACACTGGAGCGCAGCATTGGTGTGGGCCGCCCCCACGAGGGAACCTGTGCTTGTGCGTTACACCATTCAGCGAGAGGGCGTGGCACGCCGTCAGGCCGTGTGTGAGAGGAACCTGGCTGCCCTTACACTGCACAGCATGTAACCATGGTTACAGCATGTAACCATTTCAGGTCGTCTGGCTTTTTTTTGTTGAAATGCAGTTCTAAGAGAATCTGTTATGGGGGGGGGGTTATGTTTCAGTTGTTGTTGCTGTCATTGTGTAACAACGAATGACTTCATTACAGACTTGGTTCTGGACTCATTATTCAGCTGACAGTGCCAGTGATCAAACTGAACAAAGTCTGTGAGGGATGCTAGTGTCAGCACGAGCACATCACCCCAGGCAGAGCAGGTAGAGATCGAGGGCGGGTGGTCTGCTGCCCCTTTGGTCTCGGGGCCCTTATCAGTCTACGTTAGCACACAGACGTGTCAGCAAGAAGCTTATTGTCCTCTGTAGTCTGACCCAGCTGGTTGGTGATTATGTGACATGTGTTTGCTCCTCAGATGTTCCTGCTTGGCTGAAGAGTCTCCGTCTCCATAAGTACGCGGCTCTCTTCTCCACAATGACCTATGACGAGATGATGGCACTGACTGAAGAGCAGCTAGAAGCACAGGTAAACACACGTGCACCCACGCGCTTGTAGACAAAGTGAGCTGCAGTTAGTAGAGCCTTTATCCTGGTATACACATACCAACTTTATATGTGCACAGTAATTCAGAAATTTGTATTCAAGGCAATAAGTCTGTGTTTCTGTATATCTATATAAAAAAATAGATGAGCATGTACCTGTGGGACATGGGGGCCAGAACTGTAAAAACAGAAACAGGACCCTGGGCTACAAAATCAGTGTAGTCTACGTCACATCTACCGTATTTCCCGGACTACAGAGCGCACCTGAATATTAGCCGCACAACTTGAAATTATGAAAAAATCACATTTTGTTCATACATTAGCCGCACCAGACTAAAAGCCGCAGGTGCGCTAGCGGGCTAGTAGCGCTAGCGGGCTAGTTGCTAGTAGCGGCGGTGCACGGCCCGCCTTGCAGGTGGAGGGCAACGGAGCGGCTGCTCCACCAGCCTCGGAAGAGCCCCGCAAAGTGGGCCGCGCACCGCCGCCCGACCGACCCAGCCCTTAGAGCCAATCCTTGTCAGAGCCATAACTTCAGGATTTGCCGACTTCCC
>VURO01022088.1:0-11971 GCA_015108175.1 Pelvicachromis taeniatus
GGACAGTTATAGAAAGTATCAGTTTGAAACTGTTTCCAGTTTCTTTTCTCTATTTGGTGAATATATATATATATATATATATATATATATATATATATATATATATATATATATATATATATATATATATATATATATATATATATATATATATATATATATATATATAATTCCTGCTGTGCTGTTGCCCAGAGAGCAGCATCAGCTGACCTGCTCTCAAAGAGCTCCTGTGTCCATGATTTTAATTATTACGATTATTTAAACCTTTAAACATGTGATTTCTTTTTTATGTACATGTGTAAAACATGAGGGCTCTCACTGCTTTTTAAAAAAATATTTCTCTTTTTTCGTGGAGGAAATAATGCACCTCCAGCATAACTCCTACCCTAAACTTGGAGTGGTATTAATTTTTTATTTTGTTATTATTATTATTATTATTATTTTATTTTTTCTGTTTGTGTTGGGAGCAGTGAGAGAGCAGATCATATGTTATGCCTGCACATATACACACTTCAGTTATTTCTAACCTACATTCCAGGAAAAACAAAAAAGTGCACATCATTCCGTGTTTGCTGCGTTTCACGCGCATTTACAAGCCAGTGTGACACATTGAGACGTCCTGGGAATCCAAAATCTCACTGTGTGACGAAGCAGGACCAGGATAAACATTAAGCCAAAAAATAGGTCTTATTGTGAGAAATGTGCTTTTTAATTTTGTTTAATTTTTTTTTTCCACTTCTTACTTGTACTACGAGTGTGTTACAGGTCATGTTTACAGATGTCCTGTCACTCAGAGGGACGAGTCACAGGGCTGCGGGTTACAGCGAAAACGTTATCCTGTTCACTCCCCTCAGCAGTGGTTAATATTTACAGTCGCAGTCAGACATATTGGTTTGAAGAACATGAATGTGTGCCTCAAACTACTATAAAAATAATCTAATTAGATTAATTTACAGGGAACACTGTAAATGTTTTAAATTTGTCATGATTACTGTAATTATGATGATTGTAACGGTTACCCTTTTAACTATGCAGCCCTTTGTTGCCAGGATTTATAAAGCCGTGGATACTCCTTTGAACTCAGATTTCACGTCTTAAAATCATGTCTGGCCACTTTATTTCGAGCATTTTAATTTGTTCATATTATCTCTTGGCGTAATGGACACAGATTGGGGACAGTTCATATTAAAGAAAGTGTGTTTTGATGACAACAAATATGTATTCAAATGGTTTTAAGTGTTTTACTGTAACCAACCAGTTTTAGATATTATGTTTCTTGTTTTGTTTTGTTTGTTTTTTAGTTAGAAAATCTGTATTGACCAGCAGTGGCTGAGTGAGAAGGGTTGAGTTGCCAGTGTTGGGAATAAAGTAATCGTGCCATCTGGTACCCATCACTGGGCCACAGAGACATAAAGCACTGTTCGTGTTTGTGCTGCCGTGGTATTTTTGGGCAGTTTTGTCATAGCTACATGCTGCTTCCCAGACTCCAGTGAGGACTCCACTGCCTAAGATGTAATTAAATTGCCACTGCCCTTGGTTTTATTTGTAATGAAATGTGCAAACAAAACAAAAGAGGGAAAGAAATAGAGGCTTTGTGCAAAACACTGACTGATGGATCGAAGTGAAAGTTTGTCCAGCTTGGGGATCAGGACCTCCCTTGTGCAGTTAAAAGTTCAGAGAGATGTTCTTTCCTGTGATTCTGGGGTAAGAGCATGATTGATATGAACAGGCAGCGTTAAAGCTTGAAATTTTTTTTTCTGTAGCTCATGGATGACAAAGGTAATCTGCGCCTTCATTGAACCCAGAAGGAGCTTGTATGTAACGATGGTGTTATCTTTACAGGTTTGTACCTGAAACAGTGTTTTCTCTGCTTGTAAGTGGTGATTTTATGACGTAAGCTCAGTATTCTTGCTCAGTGTTCAGTCACTGAGGCACACCTAAGCCATATGCTATGATTAGAGGTAAAGGCAGGGTCAGGAGTTGAATACCTGAGGTCTCACAGAAAAAGAAGCATTTGCACCCCGATACTAATCCCAAAGCTCCTTCGTGTAACATTTATTTCTCCTCCGGTGGATAAGAGCTCACCCTCCAATGCTGCATTGCTCTCATTGCTGAACTGTCTGCTAATGTCTATGTGCCTCGATCTGCGTACACATCACATTGAAGCCACGTCTTTCACCTGCCCCGCTGGGCATAAATCACCTGCACAGCCATGGTATACCCACACAGGTGCTGTCACTTTGCTTCTCTGCACCGTGTGAGCCTCTACAGACCACGTTTGACTGACACGTCCCTGACTGTACTGTTCGCTTTTTGTCGAGAAAAAGTGTACTCCCGCCAACCTGTAATGAGCTCTAATCTGCCAGAATAACCGAGAACACCTGTGTGGGTGCACAGAGCCCTTAACTGTAATTTGATTTTTGCTTTTGTTTTTCTCCAGTCTTGTCTGTTTAGTTAGTGACAGCTCCATTTACAACCGCCTTTCTGTAATGTGCCTAAATATGGAGAGAAAGAGTATTCATCTTAATTTTGCCTTTCATATGAAACATATTCAAGCCTGAAAAGTAAATAAAGTACTTATTACTTATACATCTTTCTTACCCTTTCTTTTTTTTTTAAAAAGTGTTAATGTGACTCAGTGAGGTTAATTCTTCTCAGTTCAAGACCAAAATGTAACTGCAACAGGTGTCATCAACTACTCTACACCACAGGAAATTTGTACTGTAGTTTCAACGTGAGAATGTGTGAACAGCAACCTGAAAGTAACCAAAGTGTTGCTGTGCTGACAGTGGACTTAAATGGGGCAAAGTTTATTATCAAGACCTTAAACTCAATGATGTTCAGCCAATTCTACTGTAACAGAAACGTGTACATTATTGGAGAACAGGGCGACTTAACTGACAGTTTATCTTCAAAAAAATGAACACTGGCCACTTTGGTAGGTACACCCTACTCGCATCGAGTTAGACTTGCGTTCTTGCTTAAGTGGTGTAAATCTTTGTGGCAAAATGATTGGGTTGAGAGCTGGTGCCTGATTTCAGTACACTGAAGTCATGGTCATGTTCAAGAAGCTTTGCGATATGGTGCGTTAGAAGCTATCGGAAAAAGGGTACTGGGATAGACCGCAACAATACTTTGGGCTGTGGCACTGACATGACACTCAGTTACTACTAAGGGACCCAAAATGTGCTGAGACTATATCGCTCACACCATTCATTACATCATCACTACCAGCCTGAACCCTCAATAAAAGGGAGGATGGATTCATGCCTTCACCACTATGATCTAAATGTTGCAGCAGAAATCAAGTCTAATCAGCCCGGGAAACTTTTGTTCAGTTTTCTTAGGTGCAAATTGTAGCCTCATTTTCCTAATCTTCGCTCAAAGGAGTGGCACCCAGTGTGGTCTTCTGCTGCCCAGAGGTGTCCTTCTGCATACCTTGGTTGTAACAAGTGGTTACTTGTGTGGCTGTTGCTTTCCTATCCACTCAAAGCACTTGAAGCATTCTCCTCTGGCACCAAAAGGCACTTTCACCTAGGGAACTGCTGCTCTCTGGATATATACTTTTTCTGACCTTAGTGAGGGTTGTACTGGAAAATCGCAGTAAATCAGCAGTTTTTCAAATACTCAGACTAGCCCATCTAACACTAACAACCACACTACGTTCAAAGTCACTTAAAGTCAGTTTGAACTTCAGCACGTAATCTTAACCATGTTTACACTGGCTGATTAAAGACTTGTATTAATGAGCAATTAAAACTACCTAATAAAGTGGCCGAGTGTTACAGTGTAACAAGGATAGCTTGACAGGGGGCTTAAATTTACTTATGAAATAAATTCAAAACTTAACTATTAAACTAAAATTTTTCATAAAGCTTCGGTGTTCTTATTTGAGGTTTAGTCCTCTTAATTTGCCTCACTGCTGTAAGCCATGTTGAAAACTGTACTTATGAACAGACGCACTGAGCTGCAGCTTTCTGACATTGCTTTTATTCTGAAATGCCATCTGTAAAAATTATACATCAAGCCTATGGAACTCTGGTAGTTCACAGTTTGTTTACAGTGTGATTAATTTTATAACAAAGTCTCATAAAAACAAATATACGTACATATTCGATACGTAAAGAAGCACTTGATGCTACAACACAAACCGTATTTCATGTAGTCTAATAACTGTCACTTTTTTTTGTTTGTTTTAGACCCAACAGGGTGCTTGCCCTCTTTGGAAATCCCAGATGTCTTCCCACGCTGAGCGATTTCATGTTCTGTTTAAATGAAAAGTATGTACAGATACGAAAAGTGAGAACAAAAACATGTTCCAAAATAACCTCGGGTTGAATTAGCGTCAGTGCTGCTTTTCACATTCGGTGGTGTGAACAGGGCAGCTAGCACATTTCTAAAATAAACTGCAAGCATGAAGTCAGAGTTTGTGATGCAGGAAAAAAAAAAAAGCAGCATGAAGACGGCACAATGGGAAAATAAGATTGATTTGATTTACTTTAAGGCCTAGGCAAGCACCCTGCAGCAAAACTGCAGTTTTTCGTACCCCAAAAAACAATGAACAGTCTCAACACTTCACTGAATCGTGTCTCAGCTTAGTCGATAAGAGTCCAAACCCAACCCCCACCTGATCAACATCTGCCAAGTTTGCAGTCTCAACCACACTTTTTTCCCTCCTCTTCTGCTTCCACGCATCCACCCCTCTCCCCCCCACCCCCATCACAGCAGGCAGTTGGAACAAACATGGCAGCAAAACGCTGTCAGCCTGAACGCCTACACTGCCACCTCCACTCCTACACCTCAGAGTCTACTGGAACTTCCTTCTGAAGGGAAAATGGCGGAGGGGAGAATAGTAGAGAGTTGCAGCGGAGAGCCAGACAAGGGGGCTGGGTGGGTGGATTTTGGAAGGGGGGGTTAGTGGCTTTAGCGTCCATCTCACGTAGCCGGTTTGGGGGATGTGGGGGTGTCATGCCCACCTCCAGGGGTGTGAGCGGTAAGGAGAGACAGAGAGAGGAAGAGAGGGGTGGGGGGAGTAGGGAGAGGTGGGTGGAGGTGGTTTCAAGATCCATTTCCATCCAGTGATCTTGTTACAAACGCATCTGCCGTCTTTTAGTCAGGCTCCCGGAACAAAGACCACCTGCGATGTCAACTCCATCCTCGCACAAAAAGGCCTCTTCAATCAGTTCCTGTTGCAATTAAAAAAAAAGAAAAGAAATTAAAAATCCGTCACCCTGACAACACGCTCCAGAAAACACGTCTAAATTTCCTTCATTACTACACACAGAGTTAGAGTTACACATGCACTGGTTTGATACAAAAACCTGCCACAGCATGCCTCATTACTCATAATTATGATGAATGTCTGTGTTTGTATGTTCTACTTTAACGCTTCTGTATCACCTGAGAGACTATTATAAACATTTAGGTGTGTTCTAATCATCACCTTTAAACATCTTAACCCTGCCACAAAAAATAAATAAAAAGGAAAAAAGTAATTCATTACAGAGGCGCAAATAATATTTTCATAATAAAACACCTTCTGGTTCTGGTTTTGGAAGATCTGCAGCTTTTCTTTATGTCTAATTGCTCAAATCAGGATATTTGGTCAGACCCTGCTCAGACAGCTTACGCTCATGCTGATGAAGACTACCTTGAGTAGCATTCACAGTGTCGTCAGCGTTGGTGTCCTCTGCTACTGTTGTGATACTGCACACAGACGCCTCCATTTTCTCCTCCATCCCGCCTCCTGCCTGCAGCTCCGGAGGGGAGGACTCCGTAGGCGGCTCTGCTGCCACGCCTGGTGTAACCGGTCGCGTTCCTGTCGTATGAGCAGCGGCACTGGCGGTGGCAGTTTGTTGCAAAGACGCCTTAGTGGAAAACCAGTGTCGCACCAAGTCTGTTGTCAAACTGCTACTCTGAGCAAGTTCCTGCAACTGTGCATACAGAAGGAGAATCAAGAGGAAGGTTCACGGTTATTTTAGGTGCAAAATGGACACACAGATGGACACATTTCACCTTTTCAGACTCATTCCTGTTTGCAACCCCATTCTTTTATATTTTATATAGTTTTCCTTTATTTAAAAAAAAAAAAACCCTCAACATACTGCAATAATATACGTCTTACACTAGTCTAAAACATCTTATTTGATTGTCAATAAACTCAATATCAAATTTATTTAGGACTCAGTGAAAATCTGAAGACAGTCAGACAGATGCTAATGCTAAATGGCAACAATCATATCATAGCTACTAGGTGAGAAACTGACAGATTAATAGAAAGGAACGCACATCTCAGAGCGGCTTCACACACATTTATTTAGTGATAAAATAAGATATAACACACTGCTTTGTTGGTGAACTGTATGCAGAATTACATCACACAATACTGTTCAATCCTGTATTTCTTTTTCTTGGTTTGGAATAAATGCATTTTACTTCATGTAAAAGTAAAATGACCAGGAAAGAAATGAACAGAAGCATCAATTAGCCAACATGTTTTTTCTTTTAAAAAGTCCAAGCTCGAGCCCTCCTGAGGTATGACCCTAGTTCTACCAATCAAATTCTAACAGACCCTTGAATGCATCCAACATTTTCACTGTTTGCAACCAAAAACTTTCCTTGTGACCTCATAGCATCTTCAGTCAAGCACATAACCCTATATCCACTTCCTGGATTATGTACAGGACTGTATAGAAAGATGTGTGGGGCTGATGAAGTGTATGGTTGAGTTTGTTTGAAGTGTGTTGCCAGGAAACATGTAAATTAAAATATGTAATATAATACATCTGCCTTTGCAGGTCAACACTGAAAGAATCGATCGGAAAAAAAAACACTTAAATCATGAGTAAACCGTACACACCAAACCAGAGAAGATGATTTGCTAAGATAGCCGATGCCCCTAATGGTACACTGATACAACAGGAAGTGAGTCAGGGTTCTTCTATCACATATGAGGTTTCAGTTATTTACACCTAAAACCCCCAAAATATCTTTCAAATGCAACAGAAGCATTTTGAATATGGAACTCTAAAAGCCTAGTGTGACTTTCGGGAGTGACATGTCTGTATAATTAGAGTATATGCTGTCACCTTTTACAAAAGCAATAGTACAGATAAATTGTTTCAATCTCAGGTTCCTGCGTTTCTTAGCTACTGAACTACTTCAGAAAAATGTTTGTTGCGATTGATACCTGTGAGTCTTCCAGCCTTCCGTGGACGTCGAGGTGAGCCTGGAGGACGTGCACGTTCCCCGTCTGTAGGTCTTCCTCCAGAGCCATGTTCTGGTACGACTCCAGCCACTTCAGCTGGCCATTCTTCTGCACATAACGGCAATCTCCGAACCAGCGCACCACTTCAGGCCTGGGCAGCCCAGTGCTTGAGATGAGTTCATCGTACTGAGTGGCGCTGGGCCACTGGGTCCGAGCGTAGACTTGTTTCAGCAGATGCAGCTGGTCTGCAGTCTTCTTTCCTCGGACAGTCGTGGGTTTGGGGGAGTGAGCTGGTTTGGGTGTTGGCGTGGAGGACTGTGATGTTTTGGGGGTGGTGGATGAGGCAGAACCCGGGGAGGATGCAGCCGTACCATCTAGCCCTTCGCTCTCCGTTTTCCCATTGGCCTCTGTCACCTTCAGCATCTTCAGATTTATTTTAATAGGGTTGACTTTTGGTTCCCCTGAACTTTCATCTCTCTGTCTCTCTTCTCCATCAAACTCCAAATCCTCCCCCTCCTCCTCTCGCATTGCCCGCTCAGCCTCCTCTTTCTTTTTCTCAGCTGCCACTCTCTTCCTCCTCTCAGCAAACCAACCGTGGATCTCTCTTCTGGTCATCTTGGTCTCAGACCGCAGTCTATCCACTTCCTCGCCTGATGGGTCCGAGTTCTGGGAAAAGCTGCCCTCTAGGGCTTTGACCTAACATGATAAATGCAAGTTAATTATTAGTATCTTCTTTTTTTGATGAAGACAAAGAATTGGCATCTGTGACATATCTGACAAATGGTTTTGTTATTCAAGTTAAAAATAAAACTAAACAAATACATATTTTGATTCCTGCATCTATAACAGTTCAGACAGAGTGAGATATTTAAAGACATCATCTTTGTAGTTTAAAAAACAAAAACTGTCAATACCTTGCTTTACAATTTTTCAAGCCTTCCTAGACGAAAAACTAATCCACTTATTTATCTTATAAGGTATGCATTGAAAGAAAATAAAACATATCCTCCTGTAGATTTGAACTTTACTGCTTACATTTCACTTGCACATTCAAGTTTGTTGTGTTAGTAGAAGCTAATGTAGATAAAGTCTACATCCCTGGAGACACACTATTTATCTAATTTTGTGCAGCTCCATCTGGAGCCACAAAAGTAAACTCTTACAAACAGAAAGCTGATCTCCCCTGCATTTATGAACAGACTTTAATGTGGAAACTGACAGAACTGAGTAAGCACAACAAAAAACAGTGCGGAAACCTAGTTACCTGCTAAGCTTATTACACATATATTACACACCAAGGGTCCGTGGTAGGCCTCACCTGGTGGGGTTCTCTCTCCTTGTAGCGGATGGCTGTGAAATCAGGTGATGGTGGCCTGGGAAGTCGGCGGGTGGGTGTGGTAGGAGAGGTGGGTGTCTGTGATGATGCAGATGGGCTCAGGGGTGCAGCGCTGTGTTGGGGAGTTTTTGCACCAGAGTTGCTGCTACTTTCTGACAGATCAACGGGATTGGCACTGCCAGCGGCGCTTGTTCCCGGCGTACTCGGACTGCTCCCCGTTCCGGGCACGGTGCCGGGTTTATTCTGCGGTCCTGGGGCTGCACGTGTACCTTTGAGGTTACGAAAGTGGTAGCGCCGGTCACTAAACCACTTGCGAACTTCTCGCACTGTGAGCCCCGTCAATGCAATAAGCCGGTCCACCTCCTCCTGGTCGGGAAACTGGCACACCTGGAAACTGTCCTTCAGGGCGTTGAGCTGCTCCTGAGACTTCTTGCCTTTGTAAAAGCTGGGATCCAGGAAGGGGTTGACGGGCGTCCGGGATCCCAGCATGCTGCTGGAAACAGCTGCAGGGGATGGGGAAGAAGACTTGGAGGCAGGAGAAGAAGCCTCCTCCATCTTCAGTGGGGAGTCACCGGCAGAGAGGTCGACGTCATCTGCACTTGTCTCAGTTGCACTATTTTTGCTGCTGCTCCCATTAGTATCGTTGCTCTTCGGTAAACTGTTGCCGTTGATAGTTTTGATGTCTGTGACATTTTTGCTTTCTGTGGTTACTTTGTTGTCACTCTGCAGCACGCTAGTGTTGTTGACATTGCTGACATTTGTGTTCTTGGCATTCACATGCCCAGTTGCGTCACTATTGCCCTTATCACTGGAGTCAACATTACCGCTGCTGTCTTTACCATTGACACTGCTCACCTTAGCATTACTATGACTACTGCTTCCCAAGCTGAGGTTGATCACGCTAGTTTGACTGCTGCAAAGAGCACTGCTAGTGCCCCCTCCCCCACTCCTACTACTATTACTGCTGCTAATGATATTCGTTCCTGTGCTGCTGCTGCCCACTGACCCCACCACCATGCTCACGCCTTTGTCTGCAACCAGTGCCGCTGCAGGTCGGGCCTGCATCATAGGCCGCGCTGCTGCCTGGGGCTTAGGTGTGACAGCTAGGGCCACAGGAGTACTGTTAACTTGGATACCGTTTGCCATGACCGGCTGCGTGACGATTACACCTCCTTGGCCAACGAGAGACCCCTGAAGGATGTGAGGTATCCCTGTGGCCCCGAGCGACGCAGGCAGGACTGTGATAGTTTGCTGGGCTGGGCTGTGGTGACTCTGGGGCTGGTTATGAGAGCTGGAAGGTGCCGTTTGAATTATGGTGTTGAACATCTTCCTCCTGGCCTCTTCTATCTCTTCGGGAGACCAACTGATGCCTTGTTTCAGTCTCTGGGCTGTAAACCAGATCTTGATCTGCTCTTCTGGAAACTTTGTGACCACTGTCAGGTAGCAGAGCTCAGCTTTTGTGGGGTACGGAAATTTGCTGAAGGAGGTCTTCAGGAAGGAAGAGGAATCCATGGAGGCACTGTAGGTAGGGATGCTGCTCAAAGGAATCATTACCTGAGAGACAAAGATGTGAAATCAGCGGCTGATATTCAATTTAAAAATTCATAATATTGGAATAGAAAGAATTACCTTTGGGAGATTTTCTGAGGAGGAAGTTGAGGAACTGGAGGAAATATGTGAGGAGGCGGTGATTGGTGCAGAATGATGAAGGTTTCTGTTTTGAACTACTGAAACCACCTAAAAAACACATTCAAGAATCAGAACAAGTCACTCCAATAAAAATGTTTTTTAAAAACGTGTTATTTAAACAAAAGAACAAAAAACAAAGAAACAGGAGAAATAAAAACTGATATTTACCTGTGTGATTGGTGTCTTTAACATGGGTAATGCTCCTGAGCCATTCACTATCTGGATTGCTGAGGGAAGTGTGACCTTGGTTGTTCCATTGTGGACAATTGTAGGAACATGGGCGACTGTTACTGAGGCAGTTTCTTTTCTCTCAGTCTCTCTAGATGCAGACATAGTGTGCGGTTCTGAAGACGCCTCATCGGAGACTGGGTGAGACACCACAATCCGTTTAGGCTCCGATTTGCCCTTCAGCATCCGCATAATTGGGGTTTTAGTGATAGAAATCTCACTGTCCTTCCCGCTCTCGGGCCCAGCCACCAGATTTTGCTCTATCACTAGCCTCCTGTCTCTCTTTCTCAGCCGCAGAGTGGTGTTCAATGTGCTGGGGTGAACCCTGGCGTTGTGCAATGCTAGGCCCTCAAACTTGGGTGCTGAAACCCCGCAGCTGACACAAAAGAAGCTGGGGTCAGCACGGAAGTCTGGGTGCCCGGAGTAGACGTGATCCAAAAACAAGTTAAGGTCGTGGGTTTCAAAATTACAAGGCTTACACGTATAACTGCCTGCACCATCTTTGACTGCATCCCCTGCCTCAGGTTTGGAAGACTCTCCAGGGTCTAAGGGGCTTTGTGTGTCTCCGCCAGAAACCCTTGGCTGACGGAGAGCAGAAGTGTCCTTGTCAACCTCCTCTAAGGGGCGAATAATCTTGCTTGGTATCATACAGGGAGTGGATGACTTCCTTTTGCTGGCCATGGTGTGAAGAAAAAAAAACAAAAAAACACAGGGCTGGGGGTGGGAGGAGTGGTCAAATGGCTGAGAGTGAGGTGTGAGAAAGAATATGGGTTTCTCGTTGACTATAGACCAGGCATGGGGGAAGGGGGGTGGCGGGTCTTGTCCGTGGGTCGACTTGTGGTTATCACTTGAGTTTTTAGGGAAATCCTGCAAAAATAGAAACACTGATTAGTTTATCAATCACCAGCCTACAGTTTAGTTAAGTGCTTTGGTGAGTGACAAACACACAAAAAAAGACAATATACATTTTAAGTGCACAAGTTGGGCGAATGACAATAAATGAGATATCTTACTCAGCACAGCAAAACCCAGGTCCATCTCAACGGGGGGGAAAAAAATCATTGCTGACGTCGTTTCCAGGTAAAATGTCAACAGCACAGGTAATAAAAAACACCTCATGGAAAGATTGAGCTCAAGCACTTTAAAATCCACAGATCGTCTTGCTCAAATCCTCTAATCAGTGAAACCCAGGGCTGTCTCTCTTTAATGAGGGCCTTCACACAAGCTCACTCTGCATCTTCACTGATGGCTTGTAGAGAGAGCTCCTGTCCTACCCCCTTCTTTCCCCTCCCCCCGCACAACTCTGTCTCACTTCCCCTCTTTCAGACACACCCCCAACAGAGAGGGCACATTCTGTAATTTTTTTTTTTTTTTTTTTTTTAAATCCAGGGCCTCTGTAGCTTAACCAAATATCTTTATTCAAATTCCTACAGTAATATTCACAGCTTCATAAGAAAGTGTACATAACATCTGGGCAGTTGAGCGGTTCAGATGAACAGATGTTCTGCGGA
>VURO01022088.1:15382-38647 GCA_015108175.1 Pelvicachromis taeniatus
GACCACAACCCCCCACACCCCCCCCCCCCCCGCCCCCCCCCCCCCCCCAAGCCCGCAACTAGCACGGCTGTCTGTGCATTAAAGCGCCATGTTTTCTCCTTCCTCAAAACAAAACAAAACAAAAAAAAATATGCCTTAAGCAGCTAACCTTCTATCGTTAATCATTTTCAGGGTCTTGTTCGCTCATACACCCCTGCTCTCGAACAACCCACCACTAGAAATGCTCACAGGTTCTCTGCAGACCAACTTCTTTCCACTCCCTCTTCGGCTTGCACACAATGCAGGCAACAATCAGAGCGCCTCTGAGCCTCAGTGACAGCGCAGTGTCATTTTCATGTGATCCTGAGTCTCAGGTCAAGGGAGCGCGTGGCTGTGTGGGCTGCGGACGGCTGCATTGCTGTGGCCGCTGCCGGTGCATGCGTTAAAATTGGGTTGCTGAGATGGGAGGGAGAGAAAAATGGCGGAGCACCATGCCTCTGTGCTGTCCAACCTAAAATGGCTGACATCACAAGCTGTTAACCAGCCAAGCAGAGCCAAGAGGCTGCTGCCGCTGCTGACCCAGACCTGCTCGCTGTGGATGTGCGAGTGGCTTGCTCTGCTCTTCCCAAAGACTGTGAAAAGGCTCTTGAGTAGCAGATGACTCCCGTTTTTGATTTTTGTTTGTGGCCATATGTGGTAGAGATCTGTAAATAAACTGTCTTACATGGGTCTGCAGACACGGATGGGATGGAAACTCATTACCTACAGACTGACACGCTCCAAGAATCGCTCAGCTTTATTAAATCATCAGCACGCCATTTAATATTTAACAAGGGGAGGCAGTAAAGCATTTAAAAAGTTGTCCAAAATATGCAAAGGCGCCATCGGATTTTAATAAACGACGTACTGATTAATCCTTCCACACAAAGCCACTCAACCTGTGTCAGCTACCAACCTAAATCTGAGGAAGAGAAAGAAAGGAGAAAGGAGGGAGGGAAATAGGGCCCAGGAGGTGGAGGTGGTAGTGATGATGATGGCAGAAGAGGAGGGGGGTAGGCAGCAGTAAGGGTGTACTACTGAGTGAAATCAACAGCCATCAGCACAAAGAAATACAGCAACATAGTAATAACAATAATAATACCGGTCATCACCTACAGCTCCTCTCACTGCTGATCCACGTGTGATCTGAGCAGCAGTGTGGAAAACCTGGCCTGTTTCTAAAAGTGTAAAAAGGTGAGCTGGATTAAGCTAAGTGTCCGTGCCTGGGACTCACGTGGACATCAGACACAAATTAGCAGTGTGGGAAATCTTCCCTCTAATCCCTGCAGTCACACTCACTCATGACAACAGTGAAATGACAAATAAGACAAGTGGCTGCTAGAGAACAACAACAAAACCAGCTGGTGGAAGAAAAAACAGCGTGATTTTCATTTCAAAACCAAAGTACACACATAGATCTTTAAAGCTAAATTAAAAACAAAATGCATTAAATAGATGGTAGATATATGATGCAAGTGAGTGGGACTTTTTAAAGTGACTCCCAAACTTCTTCATTCATAGCACGAATTGGGAAAATATTTTGGAAATCCTGCGCATTGTTTACAGGACATGTTACAGGATAATTTTTTTTTCCTCTGGTAGGTGGGTGGGGGCTTCAGTGCACCCTGACAACATCTAATCAGCACTAAATTGGCGATTAATCGGCGATATTCCGCGAAAATAGGAGCTACAATAAGCGTCTGCGCTGCAATGTTTAGGTCCCTGAGCGCAGCAGCGTCAGATATTTCCGAAAATGATGCGTGTTCATCTTCCGCTCAAGTTAGGCGGAGTGAGCCCCAACTTAAAGGGCTTGTCTGCATTATAGGTTTGAACGCTACGACCAATTCATACCGGAGAGCGAGAAGGAAAAAAGGTAAGCCGTGTCCCCCCCTCCAAGCTTTTTTTAAAAAAATACTCTCTCTACCACCCCCCCAGGTTGGCTGTCGCCATTTTAAGCAGGCGACATGCAGCTGGCCAGCGCCGCTGAGCCACAAGCCCGTAAAGGTAAGACAGCTCACGCACAAGTTTGGGAAAGGTGAACACTTGTGTAAATGCGTATCAGTGAAGCACACTCACCTCGCTTTGTCGGAGCTCAGCGTATACATCGCAGGTATTAAAAAGTTTACACTGGTGTGGGTTCAGTGGAGCCAGACACGGACGGGGTCGGCTTTGGGCTTCTCTGATGGTAACTTATAGGTGTAAGGACCGCTCTGACAATCGGCCGCTGATAATAATAAACGTGACACTGGAGCCGGACCGGTCCCCCCCTCCCTCTCACAACAACAGCGGCCCCCCTCTTATTTTTTTGCGCTTGTTTATTTCGAGTGGCTCTGTGTTACAGCAGGCAGTGAAAGGGGAGGAAAATACGACGGACGTACCGAGGGAAGAGGCAGACACGTGACGCCGACGTCACTGACGGTGGAGTTGGCGTGAGAGCTCGAGCTCCGCCGTGCACGGAACATGAAGTGACTCACGTATCCCGTCCTGACTTTGACCCCCCCCTCCTCTCTCAGCAACACCATCACTCCACCCCATCCAATTTGCACAGGTGGGGGTCCGTTTTGAGGTTTTGAAAGGGTCACAGTCACCGTTAACCGTGCACGGTAACGGTTACAACACATCACACCTGTCCCCTCCCCCCTCCTCTACTCTCCCAGGTGGGCTAGCCGCTCTTAAAGAGAGAGAGCCAAACGGGTGCATGGCAAAAGGTTAATAAAGACGCAAAATAAATGTGCATCTGCTGTTAAAGCTTCATTTAAACATGTTAAAGACCCACTACACTTAGACGTGTTTTAGTCCGCGTGAACTTTTACCCGTTTTAATTAAGCAAATCTCAGTTTACATAGTTTGCAATTCATGGATTTCACTGAGTGGGCAGTTATCTGTGCTGAGAGAGTGGCCAGCTTTTAAGCTGAGTGGACAAATATTTAAATTTGCCTGGTGGCCACTCAAATGCCAGTTTATTAAATACAGGTGGGGTTAAAGCTAATTTCTGTTCGTCTGGTCTTCCTTTGTTCACAACAAGGACTATAATAATAATAATGACTTTGATCTGTATAGCTTTAAAAAAAAAGTATAAATAAACAAAACTACATAAATAAATAGAAAGGCTAAAAATTAAAGGCTTCGGTGAAGTGACGAGTTGCTGCGAAGCATACTTAAGGCTCTGTCCCTATCGGTTTGGAGGTTGGTGCAAGGGATTGAAAACATTTATTTGTTATATAAAAGGACAGAAATCAACATATCCTCTGTAGTGGTTACAATTCAGCTGCAATATAAACCACATCCTCAGCTGGCCCAGCACTTGAGGCTGCTTTAAAAGAATTTAGTTTGCTGCCTGTTGCATTGTAGTGGGTAGTTTGTTAAACCTGAGAGCTTTCCATGCACGTTGCTGAATTCTCGTCAGAAATCCCTAAACGGACTAAAGTAGAAAGACAACCAACACCCAACAAAGTCGGTAATGCTCACAAAATGGACCACAGTGCAAAGGCAGTCAGCAAAAAGCAGCCGCACGGGAGCATCACTTTAAAGCCATTGTTGTAAACTCATTTGTAGCTGATAAAGCAGATAAAACACATCATATTGTATTTTAGTGTTATTGATTTTCCATTGGGCCCTGTTTGTTATACGTATGTCCAATTAGCTTAAAATTAAACATGATGACACATCCCCCACATCTTTCTGAATGAGTCACTGCTCGGTGGGTCAACTTAAAGAGTCAAAGTGAAATTCTGTTAACAGTTTTCATTAGTGCAACAAATAACAATGTCATTCTACATAGAGACCATTAATGATAAATTGGAGTCACCAGTGAAACACACTAATCAATTATTTTGCCAGACTGCTTTATTTAGGTGCCTACATTAGTTGTTCAGTTGACATAAGTGTGTGTGGAGTGGACTTGTTGGCCAGATTGTTTAACACAATCTTGGGAGTGTGAGAGGATGCCTGAGTACGGGAGAAGAAGTGTGATGAGACCGATTTTCAAGAACAAGGGTGATGAGCAGAGCTGTAGTAAACTAGAGGGATAAAGCTGATGAGCCACAATGTGAAGAAATGGGAAAGAGTTGCTGAAGCTAGGATACGAATGTGATCAGTAGCAGCAGCATGGCTTCATGCTGAGAAAGAGCTCCAGAGGTACAATGCTTGCATTGAGAGTGCCGATGGAGAAGTCAGAAGGAGCTGCACAGTCTTCATGGATGTAGAGAAAACTTAAGATAGGGTCCTGAGAGAGGAGCTGGTGTACTGAATGAGGGAGTCAGAAGTGGCTGAGAAATGCATGAGGGTGGTGCAGGATGCAAATGAGTACAGCAAGACACTGCTGTAATGTTCACAGAAAACATTGTGATCTGTAGTGAGAGTAAGGAGCAAGTGGAGGTATGCTCTGGAGAAAAGGAATGAATTTCAAATAAGCTCACATTGAGCTGTTTGGAGACAAAGTTGGAGACATTTCCTGATTAGGGAGAGTGGATATATTGGATATAGGATGCAGGATGTGGAGCTACCAGGCTAGAAGAAAAGGGTAAGACCACAAACAAGATTTGTGGGTGTTGAAGGAGGACATGCCTAAGGATGGTAGAGATAGGTTTGGGTGAAATTGAAGAAAAGGAGCAGCCAAAAGAAGAAGAAGAAACATAATTTATATTGATATGTTGATTAATCCAATAAGTCAGTTTAGGTTAAACAATCATGATTACTGTGGTTATTATGGTATGTTGGGGTTGCCACATAGCATTGAACTAAATGGAGTGAAGCTCAACCAAAACAAACGAAGCCATCTGCTGGACAGTGTAGAGAAGTACCTCTGTGACTCTCAGAATAACTAGTGAGAGAAGTAAGCAAGCATCCATTCATCAATCTGTCAACTAAAAAAGTCATATGACATCAGTTATTACAGTTAAGTCACATTGATTCTGTGTTTTATGTTTTTAATCAAAACATAAAAGTCTTGCAGCCTGCTTGCAGTAAATGCTATTTTAGCAAATCTCTGCATGGGCTATATATAACTATGGATCCCAAACTTTTTATCTAATGATCCCTTTTTATGATGTATTATTTATATAACAAGTTGGTGCTAGAGAAGAAAAAAAAATCCAGTATTTCACAAGGGAAAAAGACCAAAAAACCCCAAGAAACAGAAGTCTTATTGTTCTTGATTCCCATTTTTGTATTTATTTTGATGCCTCAGAGAAATCCTGACCCAGCATGCAGAGAAACACCTTTCTCTGTTTTTATACATGCTCACATCCACTGAAGCGCTTTTGATGTTTTCTCGCCACAACACAATCAGAACACTGTCCTTTTTATTATCCCTTATTTTTAAAATGTACTTCAGAGCTGCGAATCAAAAAAAGCAGCAGTCTCACAGACCAAATGAAAGGTTGGCTTATTGAGATCAACAGATCAGTTGATTAGTCATTATGTGCAGCTCCACGACTTATCATGAGCTATTTGTGGAAGTCTGATGTGGAGATCTCTGACTAATCATAGGATTAAGGAAAATAACCATGGAACCTTTTTTATGCAGCTTACATAAAAAGACATCTTTTTGGTCTTTAAAGCTGCATGCAAGTAATTTATCTACTCTTTGACTTTTTGTATACATTACACCAGTGATTTTCAAGGTGTATTTGTACTCTGAGGGTACTTCTGCAGTTTCTAATATCCATTCACCCATTTTCTTCTGCTTATCTGAAGTATCCTAAACAGGGTATTCCAGACATCCTTTTCCCCAGCCACACTTTTCCATTCCTCCTGGTGACTTCCAAGGTGTTCCCAGGTCAGGCGAGGACTATAATCTTTCCATTGGGTTCTGGGTCTACCCCAGTCTCTTCCCAGTTAGGCATGCCCAGAAAATCTCCAAAGAGAGGCACTAGGAGGCATCCTAACCAGATGCTTGAAGCACCTCAGCTGGCTTTGTTTGAAATGTTTCCATTTGGTAGATTTTCTTTTCAGATTTACTTTGAAGATAAAATGTCGGAAACCAAGTCACTAAAACCAGATCTCAAAAACCAGAGGAGATAATAAATAAATGGTTGAAATACATTAAGACTAAAAAAAGAATCAGCCCAGAATAATAGCTCAGATAGTTAATACTTCTGTTGTGTTGTGTACTGCCAAGGTCTAATCAATGACACTTTTACCTGGATAAATAAAGGATGATAATAAGATAATTATATATAAATCTCTGGATAGCTTATCAATATAAATGGAAATGGAGAATGGAAATGGAGAAGCTTACTAAATATAATAGATGAAGTGTCAAATGAATAGAAGGAATAGCTAAATATTTAGATAAATGTAAAGAATAGCTTCCATGACTACTGTTTTACCTCCAAATGTAGGTAAACGTTGTGTTTAAACACCTACTATTCCATTTTGTTATTAAAAAAATCTGTAATTATATTACAGTAATAAATGTTACAAAATCAAATAAATTAAAACATTTACAACATGTTAATGAATATTCTATGTTCCGCATTTCAAGTAACAGGCCACTGCAAGTCGGTCTGATAAGAATCACTGTGGTACTAACGTGATTTGATAATACCGTGCAGTTTGTGAGTTTCACCATCAGAGGTCGCTGTGAAATTTATAGCAATTCTGAGGAATAGCGGCGCAGAAACGTCGCACTCTCTGATTGGCCGTCGCGGGCTGGGTTCAAACGATATTACGCATGCTCAGACTCCCTTTTACGGCTAGCTTCTGAGACCTGTCAGCTCAGCGAAGCGTAGATTTTCTTAATACCTTCAAATAGTTCCTAGCGCTTTCTGCCTCTGATCGGAGAAGGACAGTGAAATCCACCTGTAGGTGTCGCCGAGTTTGGATTGTAACTTTTCCACGTGTGTTGCTGTAAGAAAGCGCAAAGAATGACGAGCATTTCAAAGCGGAAAGAAGAAAGTCATCTAGTGAATGGAGGTGTAAAGCAGTCCACATGGAGCAAAGCCTTCAACAGTAACGCTGTTTGGGAAGAGAAGGTCAGCCAGTTTGTCCTTTTTTTGTTTTGTGATTGCTGTTGTTGTTAGTTGCCTCAAAGTTGTGAAAGCGTGTAATATGGTAACCGGCAGTTAGCTGGAGCTATGGCTGCTAAGGATTAATCTGGGCTAGCTGTCAGATCTGAAGGGAGTAGAGTTAATCGTCTTGGTGATTTAGCCCTACTTTCAAATATTGCTCTTGTTTGTGGTTATTCATAACGAGTTTCAGTGCCTAATAAATATTGTAAGCCTTTCAGGGAGCAAAATGCGTTTTCACAGCACTGTAAGACTTAAGTTATTAAATAATTTTTAAAATACATGGACAAAAAGTTAACAATGATCCAGTTTTATCCATGTTCTTCTCAAACTGTGTGTTTTAATAAAAGGGGAAAAAACCCTAATTAGTTTTATTTGGACTTGATAATAACCAAGGCTACTAAAGTCAGTCAGCAAAGCAATCATTTTCAGTTGCTTATCAACAAAATGGTAATTGGCAGGCATATTTAAAAGTGGACTATCTCTGATTACGTGGATAAGCCCAAAAGGTGGACATCCTTTCCAACACAATGACACTCCTGAGAGAGCATTAAATCAAATAGTATAATTATGTGAGTACAGCATCTTTGTTTACTGGTGTTATAACTGAGTCATTCTTTGAATAAAAGTTGTATGTTTTATTCCACAGGATGAGTTCTTAGATGTGATTTATTGGCTTCGACAAATTATTGCAATTATCCTTGGTGTGATATGGGGTGTAGCGCCACTAAAAGGATTTCTGGGAATAGCCATGTAAGTATTGTGTACAGTTAGTCTAAACCTTACATTTCTTACTGATCCTTTACATATCCTGTTGTTGCAAAGGAAACACTGAAAATCTAACATCTTTGTGTGTCTGCCCTTTTTAGATTCTGCATTATCAATGCTGGTGTCCTGTATGTATACTTCAGCAGCTTTCAGCAGATCGATGAGGAAGAGTATGGAGGCACGTGGGAACTCACCAAAGAAGGCTTCATGACGTCTTTTGCCCTGTTTCTGGTGGGTTTAGTAATATCTATCAAAATGTAGAAACTGAAGTATAACAAAACTTCTTAGACTTTCTAAATAGGCTCATTTGGTTCCTGACATACATAGATGTAAGGTCATGTTAGATGTCACATTGGGTTAAGCAAGGGTAGGACATTCATAGTCTGTTAGCAGTTCAAGGATCGCTATATTTACTTGCAAAGAGATCTGTCAATGGAGGCAGTGTACAAAGTATGCGGTACAACCACTCTGTGGGTTTGTGCTGTTGTTGATCCATTAGCTAGCCACAGAAAATCATGACATTCTTGCATACAAAGAGCTGAAGTGAAATAGTGTTAAAAGCAATGAAAAGCATCCACTCTCTGGGCTTTTCATGCTATATTTTTTGATCTTTGAGGTTGTTTTCGTGTTTCTTCCATTTCCCATGAACTCAGCTGTGATTTCCTTCCCCATTTCCTCTTTAGTTGGCTCAACAAAGTCTGAAACCCCAGTTGGAGGTAATGGGTATCATGACCATAGTTATCAACTTTCTCTTTTAAGCCGGGGCTGAGCCTAACCCTACTTCAGGCTGTGCTCGTGTAAAACATGGGTGTTGTGGGTCATGTGACACTTCTTTCACAGAAAATGACCCTACTCCAGTCAGAGATGGCAGATGAGAAATGGTAATTGAAAATCACTAAATAACATAATAGTAAAATGCAAAACTGTCGCAAATAAGATGAAAGATTAACCCTTTGGGTTTGTTCAAAATCACTATCCTTTCAGCTTGTTTGTGGCCAAAAGTGTCCACCAACAGATTAGGTCTGTAATTTTTACAGATATAAAATTCATAAAACTCCCTCTCAGCTTGTTTACAGTTACAAAATAATATAAAATTAATATATATTTAAAAATATTTCTACTTTCATTGACTTGATTTTTTTGTTATTATTATTATCATCAGTGCTGGTCATGAAAATAACATTTAATTCAAATTCAGAATTTTAACTCTTTAAATACCAGTGAGATCACATAATTATAATGATTTACAAAGAGAGAAAAGCATAAAATCCCTAATTTTTTTCTAAATACAGGCAATCTGATCTATTTTCTAACCATGATTGCTGTTAAATGTATAGCAATAATTAACAGTATCAATGATTTTTATGCATCATTATTTTTTGTGCCGTGACAGAAAAACAGCTTGTTCACGGCCACATATGGCCAACTCCTGTTTACGTTCACAAAATGCTATAAAATTCATATATATTAAAATATTTTTCTACCTTGACCAACTTGATTTTTTTTTTTTTTTTTTTAAATTGGCACCAGTCCTTGTCATGAAAGCCAAAATTTTATTTAAATTCAGACTTTTTTTTTTTTTAACCCTTTAAATGGCAGTTAGGTTATATATTATCAGTAACTTTTCAGAAAAAAAGGAGATAAAGTTCAAATTTTTTTCACCATGTAAATGATGAAATTTTATTTATATTTTTTCAGTCATCATTGCACGTCAGTACCAGTAACATTTAATGGCCATTTAATGACCACTAAAATGACCAAAATTCCTCATTAGCAGCAGGATGTGCTAACCACGATACAGTGGTCTTTGTAGGCACACTTTCCACAGCTGGAGCAAGTGGCTGCTGTTCCAATCCTGGAGGTGCACCTTTTGCACCTTCTTCTCATTTTGTTGGTGGGGTGTGTTTCACACTCTGGTTCAGACTACTGTATCTTGTGATCAGAAGCATTGGGGACAAGGCCATCTTGCAATTGTTGAGGTCACCAGCATGTGCCAAAGCTCTTTCAGGATCACTCTTCCATTTGTAGGTTTTGGAGGACTTCCTGTGAAGTGGTTTCCACAGCACAGAGGCATTGTATCCCAAGACATCCAGGATATTGTCGAATAGAGCCAGCGGCCATCAGCTAGTTTTCAACAACTGTCTAAGTTATCCAAAATGTATTTGTGCCTATTGTAGTCCAGGATTGCTTCTTGCTTCCTCTATTCCTATCCCTGCGTTTTGTGCTCAAAAAAAGCACATTCCTCCATTGCTTTGGCATGTAGTATATCACCATGGTATTTTTGGTGAAGGCAAAGACGGACAACAAAATCTTCCTCTGCTGCAACTGGAGGAGCTGGGGAGGTAGCTCTGGGTTGTTTCCCCTGATTGTGCCAACCAGAGACAGTTTTCATCTGAGGAGTTCCTCTGCCAAGGTGAACGAAGTAAAGACGTTGTCATTGCGTCCTTGGAGCTCCTCTGTCAGTTGGAGTCTGTATCCATTTCCCTTTTTTACTTCCTGAGAACTTGCAGTCTTGTTATCCGGCATGCCACGTGTTGCTTTATTCTGGTCTAGGCTCACATTTCCACTTCATCTATACCCCTCCAATCCTCACACCTTTGCCTCCCGTGCAGGTTTGTAAGGGTGCACAGCAGCTAAAAGATCTCCTTTGTTTTAAAAAAGTCAAAAGTAGATCTCAGGCTGCTAATGTAGGAAACTGCATATAGGGTGAGCCCTGGTTTGATACCAGTGGGCACTGGATTGTAAAGCAGTCTCTCTTCAGCAGTGGAACCAACATGGTTTTCCCTTCACGAGGCATCCACTCACTCGCCTTCTCCTCGTTCTGTGAAAATGCTCCTACGTTCTTTGCCATCAGCTGCTCAGCCTCCACCTGTGTCAGTAAAGTTGCCCCCATCCCTCAATCCTCCCCAAAGAAGAGGAGTCGGGTACCGGCTAGTACTCATACATGTGTTTTGATACATGAGGAAAGCAACAGGCTTTTTCCACAGGCCAGGAAAAAACTGCCTGCAGGGTGGATTTTTGCTAGTAGACATAATTATGTTAAATTGTTGTAAGTTTATTGCTTCTCAAACACAGACAGAAGTACTTTTCAATCCTAGATTGCCCCAGGAGGAAGAAAACCATTGTGAGTGAAATGCAGTGAAACTTTAAACTTTACAGTTGGTTGAGTTTTAGATGAGGACCAGATGTTAAACTGCTACTACCAAAAACACATTTACCTTAAACCTCCATGTTCTCTTTTGCCTTTTTTTGTTTCTTCTACCCTCAGTTTTATTTATTTTAGAGATTTTTATGATTCATAACATTTCAGCTCTTTGTCTAAAGCTATTTAAATGTTTTCCAATTTTGCAATTTGACTTCTTCTTGTTGTAGTATTGGAAATTGATTTTCACCCTACTCTCTGACATGCCTACAAATGTATATATTTGTATCTTAGTTGATCACAAGAAAAACCTTCCAAATGCCAAGGAAGAAAATCCAGGGAAAGATGTGCTCCTTAATAGGAATATTTATTCTCTAAATACATTGTGAGATGTAGTTAAAGGTGTTTTGTAGATGTTTTTCTGCTTTTGAGGTGCAAAACCCCCCAAACGTTGAACTAGGTCCATTTTAGGGTAAGTATCTGATACTTTGGCTCTGAGTATGGACAGGCAGGAGTGTCGCTTAAGAATGATGGTTGTTTGAATTCTCTCAAATATTTGCATGTCCGACATCTGACAGCAGCAGCATTCAACGTCAATGTGATATGACGAGGCAGTAAATCCAAACATGTTTGCAAAGAGTAAATTTCTGTTAAAATTGTATCCAAATTTGTGATGTTGTTCTCTCTCACAGTAATATGTTTTAATTGGGTGTATTAATCCTCACAGCCCAGCAGGAAGTTTGATTTGGCAAAGAAGAGAGGATATGTGCCGAGAGCCATTACCAGACCATTTTGGCGTGTTGCCAAAGTGCTTGCTCATCGGGGGTCATATGATTGTTGGGTTTTTCCTCTGTGTGTATTATTGTAGGGTGTACCTTACAACATAAATATATGTTGTTGTGATTTGGCGCTCTTATGAAAGATGAATATGGTACAATTTTAAGGTACCAGAAGTTCTGTATTAAATGTGTGTGTGTGTTTTTTTTTTAAGGCTATCTGATGGTTTTCTTCAGCTCAGTTTGAAATCTGTCATGCCTGAGGCCCATGCTTTGATCGTGATTGTAATCACATCTTTTTCTCTCTCTCTCTCTCTCTCTCTCGATCAGGTGGTGTGGATAATCTTTTACACAGCTCTACATTTTGACTGAGGAGGAATCTGTAAGACACTAAAAACATTGAACATTTCTGCTAAAGTAAATTGTCAAGATACAAGAACTCAGTGGTATGGGATTATCAGTGCTACTACATAAAGTATGACTGCTCAGTGAGCAGTGCATCATGGGAGTTTTCTTTAGAAGATCCAGGAAGAACACAGCAATGAAAATGTTCAAATATTGTACCTTTTTTTTTTTTTCTCCTCTCCTTATTTTTCTGAGAGTTTCTATTGAAGGCATATTGGATTCATTCATTTCCTTCAACACTTCACCATCATGTCTGGTAAAACACTAAAGACACAGGAAACCGTTTGGTTGAATCTGTATCAATTTTTGTAAACTGTAGCTTGATGAGCAACATGAACATCGTTTTCAGAGTGAAGGGATAACAAATAGTGAGCACGGTCACTGCTATTGCCAGTTTATTGCTCACGAGCTGGTCAGTCAGGTGCAGGACAGTAAAAACAGTGTGTCATCATTTAGTCGAGAGGGTTCAATCAATCCACGGTTGAGTGTTAAATGTCCCCTTTTATTTCAGGGACAAAAATCCACCATACCGGATGAACAGAAGTACTAGTAAAAGATTCAATCTGTGGCTTCACTGTTAATCCCCCCCATAAACCTTCAATTTCTTATTATTTCTAAAGATCTGCTGTTAAATTTAACGAATGTGAAAATTGTAGCTGGAGTCTAACTTTTAATATTGAAATAAATGCTGGTTGTAAGAGCGTGTATTGGCTAATATCCTATCTCAGTGTCACTAGTGTCAATGTGCTGCAGGAACAGATAACTATCGAATTTATCTCTCCATACATGTTCCTCAGTGGAAAAAGTGAGGAAACTTGCATGTTGTGGTCATATGCAATTCAGATTTAAGTCAAACCTGATCTGTCAGAATTATTTAAATTTAATGTTTTTCTCATACGTAGCTTCCAGATCAAAGTCTTAGTTCTTGTGTTGAAATGAATTTAAACATGTCTGTAAAATGTCTGCATTGTCCCTTTTCTTAAATCCAGCTTGTATTATGCAGATTTATTTGTATTTATGCCTTGTTTGATTAAACATTTCTCAGTATTTTATCATGAAGAACTTAAAAAAAAAAAAAAAAGCAGTTCATGCAAAGTTATTGCAATGCTACTGTTATATTAGATATGCAGCTGGTGTTTGAAAGGTTTGTATTTTCTGATCAAAATGTTGGGAATCATTAAACATGGGCTTTATTTGGCCTCCATTTTCAAAGAGGTGGTCTCTTGTTTATTAAATCTAAATTTAAAGTGATTGAATTAATTTGAAACTGTCATTGTGAGAATATTTGTGAGTACTTACTGTGACTGTTTGTTTTTTTTTTTTTTAACACTTTATTTGTAGTTTACAAATTATCAAACAGAACATTCGTATTTTACAGATAACCACAAAAAAAAAAAACAAAACAAAACAAGTGACTGTTTGTTTTGTATGTAAACTGCGAGCGGTAATGGCCTTTGGGTAGAAGCTGTTCGTGAATCTGTAAGTCAGAAGTGTTAGTTACCTGTAGCGTCTGCAGGTTGAATAGCTGGTGGGCAGGACGAGAGCAGAGGGGCGGTCTGGGGATGACCTGTAGAGCTACTGAGCAGCCAGCATCTCACACTGTGAGGCAGCATGTTAACACACTCTCCATTGAGGAATGGTAAAAGATCACCAGCAGCTTTTCCTTGATGATTCTCAGGAAGTGCAAATATTGCCATGCCGTGGTGTTAATGGCCCAGGAGAGATTGTCTGTTATGTTGCTTCCCATGAAGCCACATAAAAGATCAATGCTGTGGACTCTTTCCACACAGTCTACACTTGGTGCCATTTAAGACCAAGATCTCAGTGTCTGGACTTCTTTCTCTGTCAGACTCCTCTCCCCCTGGGTGCTGATGTGATGGAGAACAGGGAGATTCATATCATGGAGGTGCAAGAATATTATAGCTGATTAAAATAAACTTTAAAAAAACTTGGAGAAGTAAAAAAAATTTTTTTTTTCATTCACAAAAATAAAAATAAAAACTAGACTTTTGAAAATAAAGCTAACAAAGCATTTTGTGAACTTGGAAAACAAAATTTAAATATAAATGTAGAGGAAATATCCTTAGTTTTAGTATCTGTCAGTCAGTTAAAACATTTATTTATTTATTTATTACAACTTGCCTGACACATTATTGATAGACATGTTTATTGAGACATTAAACTGCTGTTTTTATTGTAATAACTGGACCGATTTTCCTAAATCTTGTCCTACAACAGGGGTGTCCAACTCCAGGCCTCAGGGGCCTGGGCATCCTGTAGGTTTTACGTTTGTCTTTGATCCAGCACAGCTGATTTAAATGGCTAAATGACCTCCTCAACATGTGTTGCCGTTTTCCAGAGGCCTGGTAATGAACTAATCATTTGATTTCGGTATGTTGACCCAGGGGTGTTATCTAAAACCTGCAGGACACCGGCCCTTGAGGCCTGGAGTTCCCCACCCCTGACACGCACTAATAATTAAAAAAGACTAGAACTAACACTGAAACTAATAAAAACTAAACTAAAACAAAACCAAATTTCAAACAATAAAAAGTAAACTTAAATAAGAAAATCCACTCTGGAAACAAAATGAAACTGAATTTGAAACAAACAGTCAAAACAAAATAAAAATAAAAACGTATTGTTCTTTGCTTTAGTTTGTTTGTTAGCACTTTAACATCCACAGTTTTAAAGATTATTATGTGTTAACTATTATTATTAACTATGTGTGATGGTAGATACCAATAAGAGCTCAAGCCGATTTCATTTTTGTGAAAATGAGTAACAACTTTATATTACACACATTTAAAAAAAAAAAAAAGAATTGTCTTCAAGCTTCACACCAATATACCAAGCCTTGGGTTTTATGAGTACCTGTTGGCTAAGCATTTGACCTTGACCTTCATTGTTGGCACCCAAGGTCAAAATTGACCTTGGAAAAAAATGGAAAAAAACCCAAAAACCATAACATATCATATGAAAGGGCATGATGAGAGCTGTACATCACACGCCCTACGATGTCACAGTAACGCCATAAAGTTTCACAAAATCACACACTGCATGAATTCTGTGTTAACATGCTGCCTGCATCATCGATTCTGCTCCAAAAACATTATTATTTCGATACAATATTATATGACTTCACAATGACACAATGTGACACTAGATTTCCAAGTTAACAATGCTGACATCACCATAAAAGAACAAAGTTTTTATACAGCCCTTCCCGTTACAGGGGGGTCCTCTTGTTGAACCCGTGCCATGAAGGCGGTTCTGAAGCCAAAAGGGGTCCAAACTGGTACTACCAAGATGTAGATACCTAATAAAATGTCTAGTGGGCGTATACATTTAACAGTAGTATTTATGACGTATGAATGTAACTCCTTGAAAAGCCAACGTGAACCTTACCTGGAGCTGGTTTTGGACAAGCTGACATCGTCCATAAAAACTCAAAAGGAAACCGAGCTCGTGACGTCATCCACCGGCTTCGCAAAGGGGAAAAAAATATGTGACGTAGAAGCCAAGATGGCGGCTCCCCTCTCCACGATGAAATTTTGGAAGCCGGGTAAGTAGGAATAAAAGAGGATAGATTAGCTTGTTGGTGGTTTGTTCGGGTTTGTATTTGTTAGTGTGCGCTGCTAACATCGACCAGCGAGTCTCGGTGCGGCTGCAGCGGCGTTCACGGCAGCTGCGTGATTTTTGCAACCGCGCAGATCAGCTCGGTTTAACTGCGCGGAACCAAACTATAACCCGCCAGAGGAAAACACACGCACTGTGCTGTGGAGCAGGGCACAATAACGCACATGATGGAGTTTGTGTGTGCTGAAACCTTTCTTTTATCCCTCTGCCATGATATGTTCACTGCACCAAATCAAATCCTCCTAAATCCCCTTTTCCTCAGCTTGCCTGCGTTTAAATAAAATATCTGATCTTCTCCTCCTTCACCATCTGGTCTGCTTCAGGCTCTGAGGCACCGGGGATCTCAGAGGAGCGCGAGCTGAACTCAGAGACCACCGGCTCCCCCGTCATCTTCAACCCCCACACCACACTCTCCATAGAGAAGCAGCGACAGAAACTCCCCGTTTTTAAGGTTTTTTTTTTTTTTTTAAAAACCGCCTTTACACCCGCTCTAATGTTACAGGGTAATTTTTGTGATCCCCTGTGCTTGTTGTTTAATTGTTCATTAAGTGCTTCTCGTTACTGTTGCCCCTCCAGCACAGAAACAACATCTTGTACTTGGTTGAGAGCTACCAGACTGTAATCATAGTCGGTGAGACTGGATGTGGGAAGACGACACAGATACCTCAGGTTAGTGTGATTTACTCCATGCAACATTTATGGCAACGCTAAAAAATGAATGAATAAGATCTGTTTTCTTGCATTTTATGATAGCAGTCAGGAAAAAAAGAGGGGAGATACCTTCAAAGTCATGCCGCAGTGACTCACACCTTTTTATGTGGATTAACTCCCACAGCGGTTTAACATGACCTTGTTTTTGGTGCTTAGTAGCCTCTTTTGAAAGCAAGTGTTTGGACCACATCAGCTAGAACTTAATTTATGCACAGTCTGCTTTTCATGCTTTGTACTCCTCTGCTTTTTTGGATGCACCTTCTCTTTTTCATGTGATTTTCATCAGTACCTGCTTGAGGCTGGCTGGGCAGCGGAGGGGAAGGTGATTGGAGTGACACAGCCCCGACGTGTGGCTGCTATCTCTGTAAGAACCCCACTGATCTCCTCTTATTGCACGGCTCCTTCACTGTTTGCCAATGTCATTCCCCTCACAGCAGTTTTAGCTCACACTGAAGGGCACACACATTCCTTAAACTGTATTTTCGCCCCTCTTTTTTTCCTGCTGACAGGTAGCTAACCGTGTGGCAGAGGAGAGAGGGGCCCTGCTGGGCCACGAGGTGGGCTACACTATCAGATTTGATGACTGCTCTGATCCCCACGCTACGAGGATCAAGGTATTTGCGGTCAGACATGTGTGGCCTTAGCGAAAAGCTTTTCACGTGTGTGGTTGTATGGAAGCCCATATCTGTTTGTGTGGTGAAAAAAAGATTTTGGAGGTCGTATTTGAGAAAACCAACTTGGACTTATCATCAGATGTGAATATTTCTCAATCTTTTAAGAGTCTAAGTACGGATCAGCCTCACCAATACTGATATTTGGTCGATTTTGGGGTGCAGTGCGAACACTGATAAGTCATTATTTGGGGAAAAAACATCTCATAATATAAAGATAAGAAACCTTGTTTTTAAGAAAATGTGTGGCTTTGATTAATGGCAATCTCTTTTTTTCTTTTTTTTTTTTCCTTTTTTAACCCATTGGCAGAAATTTCTGTAAATTTCTCTGTAAATGTCCTTCAGTGCTTAACTGCACCTGTGTGCTTCAGTTTCTAACAGATGGCATGCTGGTGCGAGAGATGATGTCCGATCCTCTTCTGAAAAAATACAGGTACATGATTGCAATAGAGCCATTAAACAGTCCCTTTTCCCTGCATGGCAAATACGTTTGTAATAACACGTGCCAGGCGAGGCAGCATGCGCAAAACCACGACACAGAGCTGTCATGACGCTGGCCTGCGATCTTCACACTGAGATGTCGGCTGAAAATCCTTACTCTTACATGTAAAGTTGTTTTTGTTATAAAGTATCAATTAATGTTTGTGCAACTAATGTTCTTCATTGTCCCCTAACCCAAAGTGTGTTGATGCTAGACGAGGCGCATGAGAGGACCCTCTATACAGACATAGCGATTGGTCTGCTGAAGAAGGTAATGTCTGAATAACGAGTGACTTTACGTAAATGTCACTCGTTATTTCACAGCCATTTGAATACGAGAGAAAGTAGTGGCTCGTTCCTCTGACTTTCATCCGTTTCTCTCCAATTCTTCGGCAGATTCAGAAGAAGCGACGAGACCTGAGGCTGATAGTGGCCTCTGCCACTCTTGATGCCAAGGTGACTGCATCGTTAAGATGAGCAGATATGCTTGATTAGCCAGAAAAGATAAACAAAAGCCCGACAGAGGGAAAGCTGATGTCAGGTCAGATCACGTTGTACCACCATCTGCGATACCCTGATGATAGAAAGACACAATGAGGCCACGATTGTGCTAAGCATTACCCGTGTCAGCTGAAATACCATATCAGATATCTACTGTACTTTCAGTTTAAAAAAAGGCTTTTATCTACACGTGGCACGTATTTCGGCTAAACTGTGCTGGAAGTTGTGAACTTTCTCAGATGTCACAGTGAGGGTAACGACTGTTTCTTTGGTTTGTTTAAAGTGAATTAAAGATTAAATTCCATTTTAAATGTAACCCTTGTTTAATGTGTTAAATCTTTGCCACGCCTGCCAGCCGTGGAAGCAGTGTAGTTGGCTTTTTTTTTTAATTTTTTTTATGTAAATGCAATTATAATGCCT
The DNA here is from genome assembly GCA_015108175.1 of Pelvicachromis taeniatus. Lineage (NCBI taxonomy): Eukaryota > Metazoa > Chordata > Actinopteri > Cichliformes > Cichlidae > Pelvicachromis > Pelvicachromis taeniatus. The sequence goes on from VURO01022088.1 coordinate 33,924, forward strand.
CAATTCAAATGTGGAAAAAAAAAAATCCGTCTAGTGGTCAGAAATGTTTTATTAATGTTTGTTTTATTAATTGCAATATGAATATTATGTGAAGAAATTCCATGACTTCTTCAACCTGAATGAGTCCGGCGATCCGAGCAAGGACACCTGTGGAATTCTGACAGTAGAGGGACGCTCTCATCCGGTGGATATCTTCTACACTGTCAGGTAGGCAACACACAAAATCAGAACTGGGCAAATTGTTATTTGCATATTCCTTTTTGTTGTTGTTGTGTTTTTATTGTTTTTTTTTTTTCTGTGGTATGTTTGGTTTTCTTTCAGTCCTGTCCCAGATTATGTGAAAGCTACGGTGGAGACTGTGCTCAAGATCCACGAGACTGAGGATGATGGAGACGTCCTGGCTTTTCTCACTGGGCAGGTTAGGGGCCATATAATTTACTGACCTAGCTTTTATTTGACACCGGTGTGAAAACTGTGAAAACATCCCATATACCAGGTTTTTTAATGGTTTCGATTGTTTTCTTTCTCACCTCAGGAAGAGGTGGAGAAGGTGGTGTCCCTGCTGCAGGATCAGGCCAGGACTCTGTCACGATACGGCATGAAGAAGCACCTGAGAATTTTGCCCATGTATTCTGGTCTTCCTTACGCTGAGCAGATGAAGATCTTTGAGCGGGTTCCCTCTTCTGTTCGCAAGGTAAAAAACTTCTTTTTGTGTGTTTATATGGACAAACCTAGATGTCCAAGATGCAAGTCATGCCAAAAAAGGTAGCCAGATAATCATATTAACATTTTTAGTTAATGGATGAAGTAACTGCCAATTTTGGCATCTATTAAAAATCTTTTACTGTTATGAAGAATTTCTTGTAATGATAGAAATGGTACAGACTGGTGACATATGAGCCAGCACAAGCAAATAAACCTTTATTAAGACAATATCATTTCATTTTTCTTCCAGGTTGTGGTGGCCACTAATATAGCTGAGACCTCCATCACTATAAATGGAATCGTATTTGTCATTGATTGTGCGTTTGTGAAGCTGCGAGCCTATAATCCTCGCACTGCCATTGAATCGCTGGTGGTCACGCCCATCTCCAAGGCTTCAGCCAGTCAGAGAGCGGGGAGAGCTGGACGCAACCGACCTGGGAAATGCTTTCGACTGTACACGGGTATGTGTGAACCTCCAGCCATACGATACACGTGATAAACATTTTTATTTACATTGTTGTTCATTATAACTCGTCTTCCATCTCTTTTCTTGTCTCTGCATGTCTCCCTGTCCTCTCCTTGTCCACTTTATCACTGCTGTTCCTTTGTCAGAGGAGGACTTTGAGAAACTGCCTGCCTCCACTGTGCCAGAGATGCAGCGCTCCAATTTGGCCCCTGTCATCCTGCAGCTCAAAGCGTTGGGCATCGACAACGTGCTGCGGTTCAGCTTTCTCTCTGTGAGTGGCTCGCTTTGAATCCACAGAGTAGCTGTGATGTGTTTACCCACTGTGAAAGGAATCGTAGTTTACATTTTTATTAGAGAGAGAAATGACAAACGTGCATAGCAACTATAAAATGAATTCAGTTTGTGTTTTTAAAGCTGTCACGGCCTCCTAAGAGTGCTAATGACCACTCCATTGTATCTTTTAGAGTAAATATTGTGTTTAAAATTGCCTTTCTTTTTATTATGATTTATTAGCCTCCTCCAGCTCAGACTATGGTTCAGGCACTGGAGCTTCTCTACGCTCTGGGAGGTAAGAAACAAGGTTCTAAATGTGAAATAGCGGAAAGCAAAGTTTGTCCTTCAGCTATAGGAATGACTTTCAAATCCTGCACTCACAAGCTTCTTTGAGTTAAAATGTGCAAAATGCAGACTCGTTGCTAATTTTGTGTCTCTTGGCAGGTTTGGATAATTACGGCCGTTTGACTGATCCCATGGGTGTGCGGATGGCTGAGTTTCCCCTCAGTCCCATGTTTGCTAAGATGCTCCTAGAGTCGGGAAACTTTGGGTGCTCCAAAGAGATTGTTACCATAGCAGCAATGATGCAGATCCAGAATATATTTGCCGTGCCACCCAATCAGAAGAAAGCTGCTGTAAGTGGAAACCGGCCCTCAGAAGGAGCATGTTGTATTTTTAGCAGAAATGCTAAGTCAGCAAAACAGTTATCCAAGTTTTTATTTATTTATTTATTTATGCTGTCTCTGCCTGCAGGCCCGTGAGCACAGGAAGTTTGCAGTTGCAGAAGGAGACCACCTCACCATGCTGAATGTGTATGAAGCATTCATTAAGGTATAGTTGTGAGTGCACGTATACACATTCCTCAGACTGTGACCACGAACTTTGCAAAAGCCAGGAGTAAAGTCAACTCTGACTTTGTGCTTTTACTTTTTTCCGGCAGCACCAGAAGAGCTCCCAGTGGTGTCAGGAGCATTTTCTCAACTACAAAGGTCTGCTGCGAGCTGTGACTGTACGAGAACAGCTCCGGCGCCTCATGAACAAGTTTAAAGTGCCGCGGACTTCCAGTGAAGGTATGCGTTTTCTTTCTGGGCTCTTACCAGCTAAGACACATTCCAACTTGTTAGGCACAAAGCCTCCTGTTTTTAAGCTGTTTCAGTTTAATCTTCTTCATGTGTGTCTCACACAGGTGATCCAGATGTGATCTTGAAGTGCATTGTCTCTGGATTTTTTGCCAATGCAGCTCGCATTCACCATTCTGGTTCCTACCGGTAAGGACAAACTTCTGTCACTTTATTAGATGTCTCAGTCTTCCCACCAGAGGAATTATAACTCTCTTCATGCTTTTTATAAAAACCACTTGGCGCACTCCGTCATTCTTTTTCCTTTGCCAGGACTTTACGAGACGATCGTGAGCTTCACATCCACCCCAACTCTGTGCTGTATGGAGAGAAACCTCCAAAGTGGTCAGTGTACATACTTTTAGAAACATTCCAGTTTTCTACAAAGCCTAAAGATCACTGATGACACTTTAGCAGCTAAAAGAATCTCGTGTTTGGACATGTTTGAGAGAAACGCCGCTGTAAACATCTGTGTTGTATTCTTTCAGGGTTGTCTTCAATGAAGTGGTGCAGACATCAAAATACTACATGCGTGATGTGACTGCTGTTGAGTCCTCTTGGCTGGTTGAGTTGGCCCCTCACTTTTACAAGCAAGCCAAGGTATGTCAAACAATTAAAGCTGACTTGCTCCACCTTATTATTTGTTATTAGTTGTTATTATTCTCAAATCTATTATATAATTGTTGTTTTGTTTAAAATATGTGTTTATAATCCCAGTTTCAAAAGAGTTTTGATGCTTTGCAAATGATAAAAATGATGCACAAATCTCATAAACCCATATTTTATTCACAATAGAACATAAAAAACATCAAATGTTTAAACAGTTCATCATTTAGAATTTGTTGGCAGTAACGTGTCTAAAAAAACAAACAAAAACAAACTGGGATTGGGCAACAAAAAGCTGGAAAAGTAAGTCATACTAAAAAGAAACGGCTGGAGGAATATTTTGCAACTAATTAAGTTAACTGGGACTGTGCCTACAAATTGTAGAATTTCAGAATGATGGTCTTCAACATAAAATTGCAAATAATTTGATTTGATCATCATCTACAGCGCAAAATATCATCAAACGATTCTGGAGAAATCTCTGCACAATCTTGATGCAGCGTTTTCAGCGGGAGAAATATTTCGTCACTCATCCAAGTGACTTCTGTTCAATTCAGTTTTATTTTATTTGTACAGCTCCAAATCACAACAAGAGTCGCCTCAAAGCACTTTATATTCTAAGATAGATCCTACAATCCAACAATCATATGACCTCCTATGAGCAAGCACTTTGGCAACAGTGGGAAGGAAAAACTCCCTTTTAACAGGAAGATACCTCCAGCAGAACCAGGCTCAGGGAGGGGCAGCCATCTGCTGCGACCGGTTGGGGTCTTCAGTCTCCTCGATTTTGGATGCAGTGACTCAAAAGCAGGCGTAATTGTTCACCAGTCCAGCCACAGATGCAGGTTAAAGCCACGTGTGATTGTGATCCAGAAATGCCACCATGTTCTCTGGGCCAGAGCTCATTTAAAATTGGCAGAGGCAAAGTGGAAAACTATTCTGTGTGCAGATAAATCCAAATATACTGCAGCTTCCAGACTAAAGAGGAGAGGGACCATCCAGCTTGTTACCAGAGCTCAGTTCAAAGCCTGCATCTCTGATGGCATCGGGGTGTGTATGGGCACAGTGTCCTCGCATCTGAAAAAGGGACCACCAATTCTGAAATACGTTTCCAAGCTTTAGAGCAACATATGCGCCAATCCATATGACATGTTTTTAAGGGAAGGCCTTGCATATTTCAGCCTGACAATGCTAACCAGTAGAGCTAACCAGTAGAGCAGTCTGTGCTTAACTGACCTATATGCAGTTCACACCTTTCAGCGACTGGAAATATTTGGCGCATGATGAAATGGAAAATACGACAAGGATCACAACTGTTGAGCTGCTAGAATCATGTGTAAAACAAGAATGGGATTATATTCCTCCTCCAAGTCCAGCTGTTGGTCTCCTCAGCTCATAGGTGGTTACATACTATTGTTAAAAGCAGAGGGGATGCTACGCAGTGGTAAACATTGGCGCTTCCCAACTTTTGCTTAGACGTGTTGATTCTATGAAGTTCAAAACAGCTCCCTTCTTTTTTTTTTTTTTGCCCAAGGATAAAACATTTTTATTTGTTT
>VURO01022088.1:38667-69682 GCA_015108175.1 Pelvicachromis taeniatus
ATTTTTATTTGATTTCTACGTTCCATTTTGATTTGTAGAAAGATTTGAAAATCACTGCATTCTGTTTTTATTTACATAGTGTAACAACGTCTTTAGAATTTGGGGTTGTATTTCGACAGCCTGTGAACAATCTCACAGCTATCTTTTTTTTTTTTTTTTTTTTTTTTTTTTTTTTTTTTTTTTTTTTTTTTTTTTTTTTTTTTTTTTCTGTATTTATTTCATTTATTTTTTTAATGACTATTTTTTGTGTGTCCCTTAGCATGGCTCGCTGGCCAGCAAGAGATCCAGGGTCCTCTAAATCTCCTCATCACTTCACCACAATAAAAGAGGAAGAATAATTTACCACTGTGCCCCTTCTCCATTTCACTGTATATAAAGATGTAATATATATATGTATATTTATTGTCCACCTGCACAACCCCGTCTACACTATGTGGCCATGCTACAATGGGATTAAGCGGTATAATTTAAATGTTGACGTAAACATTTAGAACTTGCTTCATTTGAAAGTGTCTCGGTTTTGGCTGTGCTGTAGTGTATATTCAGTCTATGAGAGTAAACACTAATGAATGTGAAATGAGTCCAGGCTGTGCCTGACTTGGTGTCCATTCTGGGACGGTCATGTAGTTCATTCATATATGTGTATACAATCATAGCAGGCTCAGGTCCAGGGAAGGGCTTCAATGCCACAAGCCCGTCAAAACCTGGTCCCAGGCTACATTGTTATTATAATTTCTTTTTTTTCTTTTTTTTTAAGTGCTATATTTTGTTTCCTGTTGCCGATGGATAATAGAAGATACTGGTCTGTGAGGACGTGCCCTTTAAGAGCATGTTTTTGTTTGTTTGTTAATTTGCTTTCCCCATATAGTGGGTGCCTTTTATGTTTAAATTAGTGTACTTAACCTCAGATTTAATTTTGATGTCTTATTAGTTTCTTTTCCTTTGTAGTGGTATGTATTTTCAACACATTTACAGTATACCAAAACTGTAAATGTTTTTTTCCTTTTTCTTCAGTCAACCTGAGATCCTCCAATACTGATACTGTGAAGGGATTGCATTACTTTTGGATTCTCATTTTACACTCGCTTACCGCTCGACTACAATATAGCTCAGACATTGTGGCCTTGTCACCACTTTGTGCCAGTTTATTTTGACAGCGTGTTTTGCATTTCATTTTGAAATGTAATTGTAGACGCAAGGGGGGGAAAAAAAAAAATTACACCCAAACATTGTAAATGAAAAGCTGTGAAATTAAAACAATAAATGAAGTGCCATTTGTTCCTGTGATGACGTAAAACGCATCCAAAGCCTCAAAAGACACTGTAGCAAACATCTGACGTCAGCAATTAGAATTGCTTTCTTCTTATGGTTTCATAGTTTTAACAAGGCCGTTTTTTTTTTTTGTGTGTGTGTGTGTCCATCAGTATTGTCTAAGCAGCTGTTAAGTAAAAAGGTTTTTACATTCCACATGTATAGGTTTATGAGTTTGTCTTTATATGACTTGTGATTTTGTTTTCCTTCAGAGGTATTTGGCCCTGAAAGCTTCAGCGAGCTGTATAATAAAGGTTTTGATATTATACTCTGCTGGGATCAAATCAGTAGAGTCACTCCTGCCACCAAATTTTTACATCTGCATGCCTGTTTTTTGTTTTTCTTCTTTTTTTTTTAGGTTATAACTGTAGATGCAAACAAAACAATACACCAAACAGTAGGTAGGCAAACAAATTCAAATTAGATGACTATATGATTAAAAGTATCTCTGCATGTTAAGTGGTACTCTGATGTAGACCTATACATTTAGGATCACCTCGTAGACTTGTAGCAGATGAAAATATTTGAGGTGACTTGTTCACTCTCATTTTGTGCAGACACTGAGTATGTATGCAGCCAAAGCAGTAATCTGTAGACCCATGTAACAGCTTACCTCTGAGATACAACCTACCACCTGCCATGTCTTCCTCCCATCATCAAATAAAGCCTTACTGTCACTTACACTTAAGTGCCGAGTGTCATTTGCTGTGTTCACTTAACCCTTTAAAGCAAAGTGCATCATATTTAATATACAAGTTTTGTGTGGTTTTTATTTTTGAGACTTCTACATCATCAGCGTTTGTTTTTTTTGTTTTTTTTGTTCTTTCGCAAAAAAAACAATAAATGATAAATTTATAAGGAATAAATTATCCCCCCCCAAAAAATAGCCTGGTATAGCATATATGCAAATTAATGTTTATATATAGATTTTTAAATTTCAACAAAAGTTTCCATAAACACTATATTTTCAGAAAATTACAATTTTTTTTAAATACATTATTTAATGTTTCAGGCGTTAAAAGGTTAACTGGTGTTGCTGCGGTGCGTGTGTCCGCCAGGGGGTGTCACCATTGCATCGCAAACAGTGCTGCCGAGGCACAATTATTCAGAAGCTCATCAGTAAGTGCAGGGGCATTTATCAGTGTCTGTATGTTTATTTGTTAGGCTTGTGGTAAGTCCGTATGCTGTAAGTGGCTGCTTTTCCTGTGACAACTTGCTTTGTGGATCATTTGGAGATGCGGTCCGATGAGCGCCTGGGCCCTAGCTGCAGTAATCTGTGTACACAGTCGGAAAAGTAGACTCTGCATTAGTATATTTAAGAGCATTTGGTACAGATCTGAGGTGTGTTTAACTGAGACTTTTCTGTTTGCTTTATTTAAAAAATTGCTTTTTCTTCTTCTTCTTCTTCTTTTTAAACTTATCTCCAACTTCTAGGAGTGTGCAGTAAATGCTCTTTGGGCCACATTTACTTGTCACATGATATTACAACACCATCGAGACAGCATGTCACAACCTTCTTTTTGGGGGGCTATATTTGTTGCTATTTGGTGCATACAAAATTTTACAATACACACAAACAACAAATCAATCAAACAAAAATAACAAACCTCAATGCAGGTTTGTTATTTTTGGAGGTATTTGGTGCTTTGTAATAATGTGAATTACTTGATGTAAGAACATCAAACTTCTAACAGCAATAATTTTATGTCTTTTGAAGTACTTAGGACTGCATATGATTACCATTATTTTTAAAATATCTTTTAGCCAGACAATCATAATAACTTGAAACTTGCTCCTCTCCCTACCTTATAAGACCTTTGAAATTTTATAAATATATAGGAAAAGCTACTTTTAGATGAGCAAGTTTGGAACAACTGGCTACAGGTAGTAGCCATGTGTAACGTAAAAAGGCCACGCTGAATGGCAGGTGAGCGTTTTACTGGGACAGGTGTACAGGTGCGTCACTGTACAGCACACAACCGATATGCAGGCTAAGCAGCAGGCGCCATCTTTACGTGCATTTCTACCAAATTCACTACATCAAGTATCTACTGAATATCTACGGAGTGCTTCCCCAGACTGAGCCCCAACATAGACAAGGTATAAAGTCACTGCTCCTTGAACTATTTTGACTTTAAGCTGTTAGCTAGTAATGTAGCTTGCTAGTTTTATGGCAATGCCTACCTAAAGTGATGCAGTTGGTCTGATGCTGCTGACTGACGCATTTAAGAGGAGACAATAATGTTAACTTTTAGGCGGTAGCTTGTCCCAAAATGAGCTAAGGTTTTTTTTTTTTTTTTTAAAAATTATTATTACATTTCTAATTCATTTTTCTAATTTAATTTCTTTCTGTATGTTCTTAGTGTGTATGTTTTAGGCAGGTGAGTCACCCAATGGAAGGAAATATAGGGTCTCCTCCTTATCTTAAGGCCACGAGTACAGGTGAGTTCTTTAAAATAGGGATAAATGAGAATTTCAGTAAATGCAGAGATGACCAGCAGTTACACTGCATATTCTGCACGTTTCTTTTTAAAATGAATACTTTCTCAGTCTATAAATGGATCAGTTTTACCTCAGTTACATAACGCCAGTGCACAACAACAGTCATTTCAAGTCACTTTATGCTGTAAGGTAAAATCCCTAGTATGAGATCCAATATTAATATAATTTATATATAGTTTTGTATCACTGTTAGAAGCTGGAAGAAAAGCCAGCATTTTAGCCCTTAGTTGCATCGCTGTACTTCTTCATTTGACCAAATATTTCCACAAATGACTGTATATAAAGCCAACTCTATCATTTCTGTTACCTCCTGTTATTCATTTTTTTTAAATTCAGATTGCTTTTATTTGTTTTTCTTACCTCTGTTAACCCACCTCTGCTCTTTTGTAGCCATTTTTGTTGTTATCTAGTGAAGCCAGGTTATGCGGACTCTTGGGTGTCTTATAAAACACTAAATCAATGTTTATTAATCAAGGTGTAAAATATGCAATGCCCCTATAACATAGTTTGCCCAGTTGCATTGTCACAAAGGCACTGCTGTTGCATCTTATGCATTTCGTGTGCTCTTTGTTTTAAGGCTCTTCGGTGGTACGGGGCATTAAGCTATGGTGTTTCTGTCCCACTGTCATCTGACGCGAATGATGAATTTCTCTAGCTGACATCTTCGCGGAGGACAAAAACAAGTAAGAGATGAAAGGCTACATTACTACACATGTTTTTCAGTTCCACTCAGTTGCCCATTAGTGTTGTATAACCACATACATGTTAGCTGACAGCCAGAGGTATCAGTGATTAATAGCATGCATGTGACTCGGACGAGGCAGCAGTTTTGAACAGGTTGTGCGCATGTGGTTGAGTGTTCCTCGCCATATTTCAGCACTGTCAAAAAATCATTGACATGTTCCATCCAATTCAAAGAATGTTTAACTGTTTTAAAGCGCCTGATGGGAAAGCAAGCCATGTGTAACTTGTAATTACCCCCTGTTCAAAGTTTAGACGTGTTTTGAAAGAAAACATTGTGGTTAATATTTCCCCACTTAATTGGTAATGAGTGCTTTTTTACAGCTTTTGCAAGATTTTGTTTGTCAAAGGGGTTCACGGTGTACTAAGATTAGGCTTATGATTATAAATGTGATGATGTTACTATTTTACGTATTTACTATGTGGCTTGACCGAAAATTGGGAAATACTTGTTTGTTATTTGAATCCGTTAAGATTTTTCTCAGTAAATGTTCTTAAACATTAACCATTTCATGATACTTACACAGTTATAATGTTTAATCCACCTAGAGGTTGAAGCTCATTGCTGTCATTACCTTGATAATAAGGGAACGCTTCTATAGTTGGTGCATTTAAAAAGAGTGCGACATAAGATGGTAATTAGCGTACTCATGCAGAGAGATAGGAATTTTTGCAGTCACATGCAAAATCTTGAAGAATAATCTGTTAAACTACTAGCACCTATTTTATCTGACTATATTCATTAGAAGAAATAACATGTTCTGGGATATATGTATGCGATTATATCTCTGAATATTTTTATAGCATCACAGAGGCTTTATTTCCAGCAGCTGTATGCATGGGGGGAAAAAAAGAAAGAGCCTTCAAGCACAGGAGGAATTTTTACATTTGGGAGGGAGGATGCAATCAGTAGCGTGGGACTTGCAGAGGCCTCCTCGGGTGACAAATTGAAAGTGTCTCGGTCTAGTTTATAGCCCTGATCAGGTCAAACGAAAAATATTGGAGGTCTGGGTGAGGAGACAGGCCCGCCTGGTGCAGATAAATGGACTGATCATTTCTTATTGAGAAACAATTCCTAAAAGGTAGTTTACTGTGTGACTGGCGAAGCGGCGAGCGGAGAGCAGAACACGCACCCACTGCTCCCTCCCTGACCCTTCCTCCACTGCCGGAATTAAATGGATAGAGAGAACGCGTGTTTCTGATGGCACTCCTCCGCCAGAGAGACACTCCATTTGTTATGAAGTAGGGGTTCTGATGAAGTGTAGGGAGCTCCTTTTTCTTTTTTCCTCCTTTTTTCATCCTTCCTTTCTCAGGCACTACAAGGCCGGCCTTCAGTCTGCTTCACATGAAATGGATGGAAGGAGCCGATTGAATTTTACACTCCCCTGGTCATGATTAATGTGTTTGGTGAGGACTGTCTTGGCAGTGAAACGGCTTTACCACTAGCTGGTGCTCAAGCTCCTTCATGGCTGTAGTCTGATAAGTTTGCACAGGGGTACTGCAGGGGTGGGGGGAGGCTGTTTAAGCGGGGCAGTTTTGTTGAAGAAACTGGTCTTCACATAGCCAGCAGCCCTTTTAACTCATCTCCCCTTGTGTTAATAGAAAATCTCTTGCCTACACTCGCTTGTTATTACTTCACGGTCAGTTTCTCAGTGTGCTCTCTAACCCGTGTTACTTGGCAGGCCATGCTATAAACGCCAGTTTATCACTTAACCTTCTGTGAAAAGGTGGGGGGGACTAATGAAAGATGCCAGGCGATGTTAGCAGACACTTTAACAGATGCTGTCGGTTTACTTATTCAAACTTCATGCATGGACGTGAAATGGCACCACTTTTCTTCCCGTTGATGATTTGACTTGGAACATTTCATTTGCTTGTAATGGCAACAGCTAAGTTTTAAATTAAATAGTTATGTTATGCATCTACAATTTCAAAGCAAATAGGGCCCTAATTTAAAGGCACAAACTCCATGACAAACCCAAAGCAGTATTTCCCGAGCACACGCACTCTCTGGATGTTTTCAAGCACATCTGTTTCATGAAGTTGAATATGAGGCATCATGATAGTTCAAGAAATGGCAAGAAGCATCTCCTTGGAAATTGCCGTGAAAGTACACAGTGACACAACAACAATTTATCAAAAGGCTTTTCAGCATCATCTGGTCTGATTTATCTAGTATTTGCACATGATTGTCCACTATGAGATAAAACACAGTGGATACTAGTTAATTAAGGCACTGCACTTCTCAACTCAGAGGATGCAGATTTAACAACATATTCTGCATGAACAAAAGTATTGGAATAGCTGCACATTACAACTGCTCAGCCATGGAAAACCATGCCATGAAGCTCCCGGCACACAGTTTTTGTGCTGATGTTAACGCCGAGGAGGTTTGGAGCTCTGCAGTTATTGAGTCAGCAGATCTTTGGCAAACTTTCACATTATATACCTCAGGATTTGGTTACCCCCCTTTGTAATTTTATGTTTTCTAAATACTTGTACTTTGCAATAATGCAAAATACAGTTGATCATGGAATACCTAGGAGGGACTTATTGTAACTGTGACATTAAATTACAGGTTGTTTAATTCCATGAGGTCTTTGCAACAAACTGCATGGCTAAATGTGTGATTTTATACACACATTTATACATGGTTTGCAATAGAACTGAAAATGCCTGAATTCGAAGATTAGGAGATGTGGATACTTTGGTCCATATAGTGTAGGGATCACCAAGTGTGTGGAAGGATTTAATGAACTAAAGGAGAAGACTTTCACATAATTCAAAGCAGCTATGCCTGTACTATTCATTATGTATTATTTTTTAGTCCACTGCAAACTGTTTTACTGACACACTAAATATTTCATGTCGTGGCTGGGAAATGATGAACTGAATAGATTATTTTGCATTATTCTGTCATTGCTAGGTATTTTGCCTGATATTTAATATAGCATTGTAGTGGTTAGAACTGTTTTTTCACACCCAGAATGTCTTGAATTGTAATCCATCATTTGGTCGGGGCCTTTCTGTGTGGAGTTTGCATCCCTCTACCCTCTACAGGGTACTCCAACTTCCTCCCACAGTCCAAAGCCATGCAGTTTGTGAGTTTAGGTTATGATCCTAGGAATAGGAGCAGGTTTTATTCTGAATTGGCCATAGGTGTGAATGTGACCGGTTGTCTCTCTCTCTGTGTTGGCCCTGTGACATGCTAGCGACTTGTCCAGGGTCTATCCCGCCTCTTGCCCTGTGGGCAGCTTGGAGAGGCTCCAGTGCCCCCGGGACCTTGAATTGGATAAGCTGAAGAAAATGGATGGATTTATTTTGTTAAAAATTACCAAAGCACTTGCAGAATAAGCACCCAAAATGCCACTTTGAACCTCCTACCTGTTTCCACCTTCTCTTTAAACATGTGCACCGTGTGGTTGGCATCCAACTTCTACACGTTTATTTTAAGTTCAGGATGTTACCAAATTGCTGGTGTTCTGCTTGCACTGGTTATTGCGTTTTTAATGTCACCTTGCATAATACAGAGACCATTCATCCTGTTTGTGTATCTAATGATTGTGTATCCAAAATCTGTGATCACATGACCAACCCTGTATTTGAGTAACAGTGAATTTTGTAATTGTTGTGTGTTTGTAAGTCCAAACTTCATCAGTTCATTTGTCTTTTGTCATAAGGAACAGTTTGTAAATGTGTAAAGTATTAAACAAATCAGGTAATCACAAGAACAAACTTTAAATAAACATAGTTTTATTAAGATAAGATTATTTTATTATCCTGTGAATTAGAAAATGAACCCAGAATTATAACCTGGGGACAGCAAGCTGGACATCTTCAAAGTATCTTGTGATAAGAGACCCATATTTAATGGCATTAATGGCAGCAAGACTGGAAGGAATGGACTGGATTTACAGAAGTGCCTTAGATGAGAGATCAATAAAGAGGTAACTGAGTGGATAAGCCAGACTAAGCAGGAATAGGAGCAGGTTTAATTTTGCATAAATAATGTACAGTCTGAGAAGAGAGAGAGAGCGATAGAGGTCGGACAGCCAGATTGTGGGTCAGTCCTCAGTTTTTATAATATGTCTCCTCCAGTATTCAGGTGTAGTTTATTTCATTTGATCTTGTTTGTTCATCAGTGCCATTCATCTGTTTCTGAATTAATTTCACCTTCTGCTGTACACACATGTAATCTGTTTATAGAGTTATAGCCAATAGAAACCCAGTAAGTGGATTTTATGTTGCCCTGCTGGAACTCCCAGAGATTTCTCCTCCATCGTCCAAGCCTTGCTTCGATCATCAGGACTTCAGGGGATGATGGATGGAGCTGTCTCCCTCCAGGTTGTCTTAGCATCTGTTGCATGGTGCTCACTGTATCCTGCATGGTTAATGCTTGCATGCACACAGATAGACCTGTACCACTGTTTGTGTGTGGGCCGTTTGCTGGGTAATGATGTAAAATGAGAAACACAAACCTACCTTTCAGCACGACCTACAAATGGTTTGAAATTACCTTGATCTTACATAATGATGCAATGCTTGTACAAACTCACTTTAAAAGAGATGATCCACTCTCTCCAACCTCAGCCGACTCTTAACAAAATGGGTTTCTGCGTTTGAAATAGTTTAAAGGTGGTTAGCAAGCCAGTTCCAGCTAAAGCTGAGGGGAGGTTGAAGGTACACTGGTTGGAGGGAGAAGATAACTGAAGATAAAAACAATAGGAGAGTGACGAAGGAAGGGTTGGCTGAATGAGGGAGAAATCAATAGGAAATCAGTGTTTGGGGAAGGCCTGTCGTTTATCAGGTGACACGGTTAAACAGCGTTAAGGCACTAAAAGTAAAAAATAAGGGCCATCCCCATGCTGGTATTGATCACAGCGGAATGGGGCGGCAGAAGGCCGAAGCCACTAATAAAATAAGACGTATCTGAGTGGGAATCAGCCAGGGATCGATGGGCTTGGTGATCAAGGCCAAAAACATCTTCACTGGGATTTAAGCCTGTTCTGCTCTCATGTGCCCCCGTTATACACCTCAGTGTGAGCAAAGGATGGTGTGATAGAAGCGGTGGAGTCACTAAGAGGCTCTTCAGACAGGGCTCACCTGTTCAATAAGGAACTGTAGCACACAGTGGAGTGAAGGTGTCGATTATTTGAGACGACTAGGTAGAAGAAGGCAGAGAACATTTCTCTTGACCTCACCATACTCTATGTCAAAGCTGGATGTAGCCAGCATGATGTCACCGACTTTGATACCTGGTTTAACTCAATCTGATGAGAGATATGTCTTTATTTTTATTGATTAATTTTAATTACCTACAAGTGTACATCAAGATCTTAAGAATGATCAGACAGGATACATTTCAACACAATCTGGACTATCCAACTTAGCACTTTTTATGGACTGTGAATCATTTATCCCTGTTTAAACTTTAATTTAAACAGATTTAAAAAGTAGCTTGCCCTAATATGCGTTTCAAAGTATCATGAATATTAAAAAATTATTTGTCATTCTGGGATTATTGAGTAATAACAGACTTGTTTTGAATCAAGTACAAAAACAGCCAACACACGAAGCTTTATATACTTCACAAAGATTACTTTTTAGGTTTGCCTCATCAGCTCTTACTGGTGCTCTGCTGTCAATAACAATGACAATCCTGCAACATCTTTCATTCTCTTCTTGTCTTTATCTTCATCACCCTCATTTCAAAGCAGCTGTGTTGGTGTCATCATGCCAGAGGTTTTGTCTCAAAATGGGGCCATAACAAAGAGAAAAAACAGAAAAAAATCCGTTGTTGTGGCTGTTTAACATCTGGGTGTTAACATTTAGCAAGTGCAGCAAAGCCTGGAAAAGGAGGGGTTTTAGTATTATTACGGTTTCTTACTTTGGCACACTTTGGCATTAGAGGAGTGTTGCAAATAGACAGGAAAGCTCTATATAGAACATAGCTTCTAACTCCCTCTTTTTCATGCTCTTGTTTTTCAATTATTGCAGACCAAGGATCATCTGGAGAGGATAAGATAGCAAAGATGCAGTTAAGTTGAAGCCCGTGAAAGCCTTTGTGTCTATTTAGTTCTTCATAAGCAGACACTAGTGAACCCAAGTGTTCCAAATGTGAATGAGGACCACATGTTTTTATTTTCTGAACCCACTGTTTGCTTCCTGTACTCAGTATAACGTCTGGCGCATTCAAATGTGTAGTAACTATTGGCCAGCTGCTCTGTTCACTGCTCAAAATGAAGTCTTTTAGTATATTCATGTACATGCAGCTGTGGTATTCACATTATTTATAATGTAGAAAGAAATTTCCTGTAATGGAGATAAATTCCAAGTAGCTAGTATAATTTAGAGTTAGTGTCTGTAGTCAGCAGGGGGCATGACAAAAGTTTCGTGAGGTTAGATGGGCTGTAAAAGACTTAAGAAAGCCAAGCTGCTGAATAAACAGTGACCACCAGTATTAGTAAGAAACAGTGTTTTCCTTCTATTGCCACATTTTTCTTCTCCCCTTTCAGCTCTATCTTTAACAAATCCTACAAGTGAGAGGCAACCAGAGGAGCGCAGTGTGACAAATAGCAGCAGATCATGCAGAAAATGTGCAATGCTAAACATCGGTTACTACACATGGGAGAAATTGTGTGTTTGTGCAGTGTTTGCTGTCCAAGGAGTTCTGGTAGCAAAGTGGAAAAAAAAAAAAAAACAGGATCGCTCTCACAGCTGGGGACTTGGAATTGAATACATGGCTTCATTTTCACAGCTTAAAAAAATTATGTTGAGGAGGGCAGAAAATCTTGCTGGGGTTTTGAGTTTCTTTTGATGTGTCCTGATGACGATTATGAAATCCAATAAAAACTAATTAGGAAATTAGGAGGCAGATCAATAAGGTTTGCTCTGGTGGAGCATGATGTGTGCGTGTGTATGTGTGCGCATATGTGTGTGTATGCGTGGCGGTCATTTTTTTGTCGACCCCCTTCTGCCCAGTAAGTGTGTTGCAGTTCTGACCTGGCCAAAGCAATTGTTACTGATACTCCTCTGTGGATTCAGTCTGCTCTACGCTCATATGGCTGTAATTTATATTTTGTTGACTGCCGGTTTCTTCGGCCGTGTGTAATCTGATTCTGTGAGTTCTCATTTTTGCTAATTCCACCCTTCTAATGTTACAACTAATGTACCCTGAAACCTCTTTATTGCGCTTTATTGCTCCAGCATTGCTTTACTTAATTTATTTATTTAGAGTTGGTTTGACCACCCACAAAAACAAGTGACGTAGTGGTGGTGCATTGACAGGAATGTGATGGAGAGTTTTATGAGGTTTCCGTCTCGCCCTTGCCTTGACAGATGAATAAGTGTGTTCAGGTTTTGTATAGAAAACAATTCGATTTAGAATTTTACACTTTCAGCACTTTGGAACAGTTAAATGGTCATGAAATTAATCTGTTTCCAGGATAGCCTTCCAAACTAACCATCATTTGAGAAGAGTAACCAATACAACCCAGTTTGAATTGTGAATGGAGTTGAGGTGTACAGTGGTGTTGGACCAGGGTTTAGTTATGGGGTATGTGCTTAGCTGTGTAGGTTCAACTCATAGGTCTGTAGGATAATAAATGAGTTGCCAGGCCAAGTCAGGCCAGGGCAAGATGGTCACAGGGTGTATTGGACAGTACCAGCCCCTTTCTGCTTCCCTCTCTGACACCCCAGTCCTCTCCTTGGCCCTACTAGCCGCCCACCTTTCAGTATGAAAACAGGCCCTTATTTAGCGGCCGGACTCGTCCGTGTCCGTGGCTGGCTATTTGTCCTTGTCTAATTATGGCTGCTGGCTGCTGCCCGCGTGCACATGACTAATGGAGGGGCTGGGAACGGGGAGGGGGTGAGGCTGGGTGCAGGGAGGAGGCAGTGGGGGAAGAGGAAGCAGTGGACGAGCAGACCGGCCGCTGGTGATTTGTGGACCAGGCACTCTGTCATTGCCCTGGACCCATTTGTCTTCAAGAGCAGTCGGGAAGAAGAGGGGTGGAGATGGAGGGGATGGTGAGGGTGAGGGGGTGGTGTTGGTGGTGGGGCTCCAGGGCAGAAAATGGTTTACAATGACTCCCATTTTCAAGCACTTTCATCCTTGGCCGTAGCAGTCTGCATGGTTTGCCAGGAGATGGGATGGAATGGGCGGCTGACGTGATGTAGGATATGACAGAAACCTTGACAACTCACTGCTGCTATTTCTTTTTAGGGGGTTAGCTTGATGGCCACCCTCCCTCTCCCCTGAGAGCAAGCCTTATCTGTTTTCTCCCTGTCATGTGGCGAGAGCAGTGGCTCTGTGGATTCAATCCTCTGCTGCCTGCACTCAAACTTAGAGACCAGTTTTACCACAACATGTCGGACTCCACACACATCGTGCACACCTTAGACCTTGGCTTATGTGTTTATGCTTATGATCCAGAGAAATTAAATACTGCTACTAAAATTCTTCTTTGGTGGTAATTAGTTATGTTTGTAGTAAAGTATTTTATAGGTGGGTTTTGTACCAGCTTCTCATTCTCTTCCTGGCTTTTTTCCTGGCCAGTTATGTGCAGGTAGCTGAAGGCACCTGCGTCCCTTTTCCTCCTGGAGTCCTTATTATCCTGAGCTTAGGTTTCTTCTGCTGCTCAGACAAGAAAGAGCAGCAGCAGGGCAGGAACTACTAACTCCGTATTGATTTTACACAGTTTTTTATCTGCCCCCCTTTTGCTTTTTCTCCTGGTCTTTTTAAGTAAATAAACACAAGATTTGTCATGTTTGTCCAGGGAGAAGAGGGGGTCGATGGAGGGGATATAGGGGTGGTGGAGAGGGGCCAGGTCCAAGCCTCGCACTAGGTCAGCCATGATTAATTCTGCCATCTCATGGATGGAGGCATTCGGGTAAGATTGTTGAAGGGTGCCTGTGGAGCCTCTCTCTGACCTCCCTTGCTCCTGTCCCTCCCCTAACGCTCCTGGGCAGCCCTGGTCCTAAATCACTGACTGTCAGTGTGTTGGCAGAACAATGGTACAGGGTCTTCTGTTCCATCTCAGGCTCCAGCCGACTGGACACGGTTTCCTCCATCGTTAGTGTGAGTTCGTAGCCTCTCTGGTCCTTCCTGGCCCCTGAGCCCCACAGGACACACAGGAGGCAAGGGCTTAAGCTTTGCCTGGCTGTCTGATACGTTACTGGACCTGCAGACTGCTGGTATGGGAGCACAGATGAAGGGATTTGTATCTCTTTGCTGTTCTGTATACAGATTATTTTAGTGTAGTCATGAAGTGTGATTCAGAGCACTTTATAAGTAGAAAAGTCCAAGGGGTGATAAAAATGCATAAACTGATGCAATTTATTTAGGGGAAAAATGCTTTTTAGAGATTTTCAAAAATGGCTGCTCATCTTATGTCATAGTAACTTTTTGACTGGCTCTCGTTGGCTAAGCTGTTAAAAATTGTGTCAAGGTGACTTTGGGCTCTCAGAAACCCATGTAGTTTTGTTAATTGGTAATATATTATAGGAAGGTTAATCATAATAAAAAAAAGATCTGCAGTTGCATTCTTAAACAAATGAATTGAATTATATCCGTTACTTTTAACCTTTTCCCTCAGTTGTTTTCTCAGACTTTCTGATTTGTCCTCCTCGATTTACTGTTTAAAGTCAAGAGTCTCGGGTCAATCTATCAAATCTTCTAACTGAGGGTCGATCAATATGTCAGCAGCCTAGCACACCCTCAGCAGTTATGATGATGTCCGTGGTCCTGCGCTTGGCTCGGCTGCTGTTACTGCCGCTACAGCGCGCTGAGCAGGGGGATCGAACCCAGCCTGTCAGGGGGCCTGACGGAAAGCATGAATCACTATTACTGGAGCTGCTGTTTGCTCCCCCGGTGGAGACGTGCGAACTCTGATGCACTGCAAGAAGTGTACTGTTCTTGACCGCACGCACGCACGCATGCACGCACACACACAGACAGACAGATAGTTTGTACCAAAAATAGTGTTCATATACAGGAATCTAAAGGAGAATTAAACAGGAAAACATCCTTGCCCCCCACACACAACTAAATGTGCACACTTTATCACGCAATTAAGTGTCAGTTGGTATTTGACCCATTAGCTCCTGGAACCCGATCCAGCCTGCTCACCACCTCTGGACTTGTTATCCTGGTGTGAGCTCAGTTCAGTGGGCCTGGAAGGATTCCGGTTACCCCTCTAATCTCATTGAAACGCTTTAGCCACGGCCAGCGGATGCCTGCATGTCCGACAAACAGCCCTCACACTAATAGCACCATGCTTTGTGTTTATGGTTTATGTGTGTATGTTCATGCACACACATACAGCAATATGGATCTGCTACTCAATAGTGAGCACAGGACGGGAGAATACGATGTTGAAAAATAATTTTTGTGTGTGTGTATATAGATACGCAGCATGTTTGTGTGTAGAAATAATATTCTAGTTTACAGGATGCAATTCCCCTTAATATGCCCATCCTAATGTAATTTGGCGTCTATGGAGTGTCTGTGAGCCGGGCCGAGCTGGTGTGTATTTCTGCTGACTGCTCCTATTTTGTATTTATATGGATGAGTGGCTCTCTGGGAGAGCATTATGCATCCTTTTCAGCATTTAAAGATTATGTGCATGTTGGCGGCAGAAGCATTATACAAACAAGGAAATATGTCTTTGATTAAAATATCTTTTATCTCTTTATTGATTAAAAGGCTTAGTTTGATAATAGAATTCTCTGCCCCTCCCCCTTGGGCTAGTCGTTTCATTTTTGTGCTCTCTGTTTTATCAGTTCCCCCTCTGTGGTTGTGAAAACAAAATATATATATGTTTTTAATTTCACGTTTTCCACTAAACTAAATCAAGTTGTCAGCCAGTCAAATTGAAAGGTCAGTTTTTGACCTCTGTTTCAGGATATTTATCACTTTGTGACTTCATCTGTTTTGCAAAATTATGTGTGCCACTAAGTACTTGTCAAATGCAGAGAAAAAATATTTGCCCCTTCCTGATTTCCTAGTTTTTGCATATTTGTTGCATGTTACATACGTTTTAGATGATCTATTATATTTTAATATTAGACAAAGATCAATCAAGTAAATATAAATGTTTTAAAAATGCTGATTTCATTCTCAAAGGAAAAAAGTTATTCAAACCTATCTATGTGAAAAGGTTAATTCCTAAAATCCTAATAACTGATTGTTCTAACTTGGGCTGCAAGAACTACAATCAAGTGTTTGTGACAACGTGCACTGAGTTTTTCTTATTGGTGTGAAGGGGTTTCAAGCAGCCTGTTTAGGGTCATACCAAAGTATCTCAATCAGAATTAAGTCCAGACTTTAAGATAGCAACTCCAAATTCTTCTTCTTTTTTTTGAGCCATTCATACGCTTGTGTCTTTCAGATTATTGTCCTGCTGCACAACCTGAATGTGCTCAAGCTTCAGGGCATGAACTGATGGCCGGACATTCTCCTCCTAAAGGGCAGAATTCATGTCTCAATTACAAAAAGTCTTCTGAGTCCTGAAGCAGCAAAGGAGCCCCAGAACATCACACTACCACTGGCATGTTTGTACGATGCTCTTTTTATGAAATGTTGTGTTGGCTTAATGCCACATGTAACGGGACTCAAACCTTCTAAAAAGTTTAGGTTTTGTCTTGTGACTCTTGTGATGTCTGGAGAACTACTCCTGAAAACTATTACAAGAGAAACAAGAAATTGCAAGAACGTTTTGCTACTATAGGTCAGGCTGTGCTGAAGAATAAAGGTGGTCACACCAGATATTCACTTTCAAGCTCATCGGAGTGTGGTTCAAGACTGTTGTACAGTGCTGTAGTCATATTTCAGATATACATTTCATAGATTCTGACTCAGTAAATGCTTTCAGTTGTAAGAGCAGTAATACATTAATTATTTACTAATGGACTTAGTTGCTCAAATTGACTTTTCCCACTAGCATATGCACCTTGTAAGTTGAAACAGTTGTTGAAAAAAGCCCACTTGGTTTCCTTGGAAAGGTCATATGTGGCAGCTGAGCTGACAGACACGTTGACACAAACACAGGGAACATCTTGTCTACAATGGCTGTATATTCTCCAGCTCTGTTAGCAGTTGACATCAGGGTCACGTCATCTGTCTGTACCTCATTAGTCAGGTCAGGAAAGGGTGAGAGCTCAGATCATGTCTTTAAGTCCCAGCATGTTTATCTGTGTCCCTGTGAACACCATACTGACAAGTTTCTTGTCTTTGTGCCGAAAAGAGCGCCAGCAGAGTCATAACGTGATTCAGTTGTGTGTGTTTGGGTGTGTGTGTGTGTGAGACTGTCTTGTGTGCTTGATGGGAAGAGACTGAGCTGAGGCTGAATGAGAACAGATGGAGATGTGCTCTTTAATTAACCCTGCAGAATCACAGGGCTGAAAACAGGCCTCGGTCCGTGAATAACATCCAGCACATCCAGGGTGGTGTAAGGTGCAGTGTTAGTGTATATGACTTGTGTGTGTGCGTATGGAGTCTGCTATGGAGTAGCCGGAGCATCGACCCATTCCCCCATCCCCCTTCCCCAGAGCGGGGCGTTTTATTTCTCATTAGCGGGCAGCAAACTGCTGGGGGATGAAATTTGCTAACAGGAATTAAAAGTGCATTAACACATCTGAGAGATTCATTTCTGCTAATAGTTTTATTAGTGCTCTGACCTTTCAGTTCATTAGAGGACTGCCGGAGAAGGGAGGGGTGGAGAGGGGAAGGAAAGGGTGGATAAGAGGGTCTTAGGGCTCATTGTACTTGGGTAGACCTTTGGAAGTAGATTCAATCACAAAACGACTATAATGGTGGCAAATTACTGGACTTAGAGACCTTTTTTTGATTTGTTGGCTGTAATTGCCTATTCAAATACATTTATCCAGTTGCCTTTCACATTCCCCTTGAAAAAAGTGTGTCCCTCTGTCACCTTTCATGAGATTATGATGGCTCAAAAGTGTCACCCACCCTTTTTCCCCCTCAGCAGCAGCTCTAAGATACTGCCTGCTCAGTCTCAGCGGCCTGGTGCTCACCTCCCTCCAGTCAATTACCAGAATTTAACACAATGTTTTTCAGGTCTGTTAGCGCTTGAGTGTATCACTTATCCAGCCGGTTAATTGTTTATGAACTGTGCCCTCCCCTTCTCTGAAATGAAGTGAGGGAACCAAGAAGGGAGCAGTGTGACAAGAATGGCATTTGTTGGAGAGGAATAGGTCAGAGTAATCAACAGTGCTGTGAATATAAAGTTGACCAATCAAGTAAACTAGTCGCTAACAGCGTCCCCTCTATTTGTCATAGATAGGGCAATAATGTTTGAATTTACCTCGGCAAGGAAAGCAGCTAAGAGGAAATTAATGTTGTTTTCTTTCTGTTTTATTGGAAAGCAAGTGAGGCAAGTTACAGTGCAATTTGCTTCCCCCTGTTCCCTATAATTAGCACCTTACAGAAATGAAATAACATTGACGAGAAGGTCAATAATCCTGATCTATAGTGAAATTAATCCTGCTATCGACACAACAAGCAAACAATACAATTAAGAGCAGAGGGAGGAGTGAGTGCGCAAAAGAAAAAAGAAGGAAAGCAGCAGGTCTGAGGAATAGGATGTGTTTTATCTCCTGGGTTCACTGTGCAGAAATCCTGTGAAGGTTTCTAATTAATTCATCCATTGTTAATGAAGGCAAACCAAGGAACCAGAGATTATACATGAGGAGAGGAAGGAACACAATTAGTGATACCAGCTTAATGATTGCTTTTTTAACTTGCTGTTGTTTTTCCTCTTGTACTTAGTTGACTTGCCGCGGTGCTTTTATTGCATATTTTAAAATCAGCTTAACCTCTGCCACGTGCCACCACGATGAAAGGCGTCTAGAGAAGTGGTAAGGTAAAGTTCAGTTTGATGTGAAATTCACTAATGTTTTAACAGCCCATGCCATTAAAAACCACCAATTGATTATTGTTTTTAAATACTGCACAGACTTGTGGAGACAAGCTGAGCTGCATGTCTGCAGGGTCTGAAGGCATTATCAAGGATCCTTGTTTAGTTATCATTTCTATAAGCTTGTTAAACAGCATTATATTGTCTCTGTATGTTGGTGCTTAATTGTCTCATGTTACATCAGATGCAAAAGAAAGAAAGCTTTAATGATTTTTTCCGTTCTGTGCCCTCTGATTGCCCAACTTCCTTTCAGAACGGTCTAATATTTAATCCGCGCTGGTGTCCTTTTTTTGTGCAGTACTTCAGTCTGAATCAACTCTTAACTCTTAATTTCAAGATTGCTTTTGAATGACTCAAATCCACATTTGGGTTTCCTCAGTCATGCGTCGTCTGCCCATTTTCAACATTATCTGTTTGGTGCACAAAGTACTTCAGTGTTTATTGGCTAAATGTAGGCAGCCACTGTGTCCTAGTGTAAACAGGAGTCCATTATTTCGAGTGTGTCTGAGCCTGGATTCTAATTTAGAGGTTCTTACTTTAAGCACATCCAAAAGCATGTCAGTCTGAACTCTGTTTCACGACCTCCCCTGTACCTTTAATGATAAGTTTCAACACCTCAGGGTACATTCATAAACATTTGATTTAACGACCATTAGAATAGTTTCCAGATATTTTGAGGGTAGCTGCATCACACCACCATCACTGACTTCTGACAGCTCATTATTTATTCTATAATCAGGTCTATGATAGAAACCCCACCTTTGAGAGAAGGACTTCAAGGGGTGAAGAGTTAAAAGATACCTTTTATAATATTGTTTAATTAGCCAGGTGCCATACTAATCATTTTCCTGCTCTCACCGATCCGTTAGCGCACATAACAGTAGACATCTCAGATTCACCAGCAGCATTCCTCACACAGTCTGCAAAAAAACTTTACCGGGAAGCCCTGCCCTGTCAGCCCCCAGCAGATCATCCAGTGCCACTGATGGAAGGGACCTGGTGCTGTTTCCAGCTGAATAGTTTTATCTGGCTTGGACTGGCCTGGGGATCTGGAGAGGAGCACAGGGCAAGCATGGTGGGCTGCCCGAACGATGGTGCATCTGCGCGTCAGAGGGTGAAGAAGGATTGCCTTTCAAGAATTACGAGCCATTAAATCAGAGCCTGGAAATCTCAAGGTTCCCCAAGACTGCTGCACAAGGAATCTGGGCTCGAGAAATATTGTTTATGGTTTAAAAGGCCTGGCGATGGATTTATAAAAGAAACATTCATCATTGCAGGAAAACGGAACAAAACATTCCGGAAATAAATACTCACTCTATAGGTATACTTGTCACCCAGACAGCACAATAACAAGTGAATTGGGAAGGAGATCCTTCATTTGCTGGCAGTTGGCCCCCAAAACATGCTCTGTGTGAGTCTGTGTGTGTGTGTGTGTGTGTGTATGGGGGGGAGACTGTGTATGTGTGGTCACACAGTGATTGCTTTGAATGTGAAAATATCTTAATGATGAAGCGGATCAGTATTTTTCATCAAGTCCCCCTTGTGCTTAATTTGCATATGAAAGACGAATACTTCACTGTTATAAATGGGTTATGTAAACCACAAATTTTTATAAGGATTTGTACTGTGAATTTTTTATACTCAGTGTGAAGAATCAACCTTTATTTTTTAAACATTTCCCACTTGAACTGTCTATTTAGGTAAGACCCCCACTAGACATAATGAATGTTATTGATTATCTCTGGCTAATTCGTCCCTGGAAAAGAAAAATATGGCTTTGGTGAAGTAGCACTTAACAGGAAGGTGATGGGTTTTTGTTCAGTGGTGTGACCTTGGTATGAGAAATCTATGCTCCGGTCTCGGTGCTGTAGTGCACTGAACAGGAGGTGCATTTAACGTTTTTGGTCAAATTTAATTTGTAATACTTGTTTAATAACGCATCAGATGATCTAGTCCTCCCTCTTTTCGGGGTTTTCTATTCGAGCTATAACTCATAAAAAGTGTTTAAATGACACAATAGTCTATCTACAGTCTGTGAAATACACTGGGGCTCTACAGTGCAAACATTGCAAGCAACTTAGAGGGTCCAAATGTGAAATGCGGGAGCAGCTTCATTCATTGGTGTCGATGGTTAAAATGACTAACAACAGGCTTTATCTTAGTAGTAATCATTTAATAATTTAACTTTAATTATTAAAAAGAATTAATATGTTTTTAACTTAAAGTATGGCTGTACTATTTTTCCCCCAAATAAACATGTGAGGATTTGTGACCATGTTTCTCATTTGGTCAGAGGTTTGCTAGTGTAGCGATCTGTTGTACATTTTTGCTTATTTTCACAAAAAGCTCAGTTCATGCAAAAATTCACAGATTATTGTTCTTATTTGTATTTCCTAATTGTATGAAAGAAGGAACTTAATAGGTCCTTAAATATGCTTGACATTTTAAATTTAGATTAAAAATTGTTTAGTATTTTAAAGCTGCCAATTTGTTCAAGTGTAAGTTTTACATATTTAAAAAAATAATGCTTAAATTGCATTGCAGAGAGCACAATGTCATTTTCTTTGCATGAGGGTTGCCACAAAGATAGCCCCCTGCACTCTCCCAGTCATTATAAAAGTGTTGCTGTTGTGATCGGCTGGATTTACACACTTTTCCTCTGTGCAGGCATGTTCAAAAGATCCCCTGAGGGATAGCATGATCAGTGCCTGAGCTTTTTCGAAGCTACTGATTGATAAATCTGTAAGATTATGCATATTGACTGATATTGATAAAGGAGGATTTGACCAGCGCCATGCTCTTTCACACACTTATCCTCTTGGGAATCTGTGATTGGGAGACAGTCATTACGTATTGAAAATGAGAGTCGGGAAAGAAAACGAGCTAAAGAACAGATGGCAGTGATGAAGAGGCATGACTGGAAAAAGAAATGTGGGAGAATTTGCCATTTGATGTAGCCATGTAAGTGTGTGTTGTAATACAATCACATTGGTGTGGAGATAAGTATATAAAAGCTTATGTAAATGTGAAAGCTTTACGCACATATATATGTCTGTGTGTTTCATACCCGGGAATACTATGTGCTGACAGTCGGTGGGCAGACATGTATACATGTGTGCCTGAGTGTGTCTGTGTGTTGATGGATGGGCTGGCAGGGCAAGGCCGCGGATAAGAGTGCAAACAAACTGGGTAATAAATGAGAGCGACAGAGCAGCAGTGATGGGGCCCACTCCCAAGCTCCTGATGCATGCCGACCAATACTGGCAGCCATTTGTATTAGAAAAATGAGGAAGCTGTCACAGGGATGAAGAGACAGTGTTCATCCTAAAGTGAAGAAAGGTCTCTCTCTCTTTCTTCCTGTGTTTCGTTTTCACTTCCTCTGCCTCGTCTTGATTTCACACACATGCAAACACATTTGTACTGTGGATTTCAGCTCAGCAGGGGAGTAATCAGGGCGAGGTAGGGTGCTAATGTAGGCCATAATGAGTTGAGCTCTCAGTGACACATCACACACCACTAGCTCTGTTAGCACAGCGGTGGGAAGCACAGTGGTAGAGCTGCTTGTACCACACAGACACACATGCAGATACAAACGCAGGTGTAACTGCGAGCCTGGTGACACCTGGGACAATAACTTCAGAACAAAACCAATAAAAGGGAAAGAAATAAAGGAGAGGAGGATCACAGATAAGTTGTACTGGATAATGTTGAAGCAGGTGGCAGAGGTGACTAGTATGTTTTTGAAGCTGCACTACTTTTCCTTAATTTCAGTACTGTAATAACTCTAATGAAGTTGTATTATAGAGCACCATTTGGGCCATGCACACTATTAGAATCATGACCATACAATCCCCAACATAAATTAAAACAAACTTTGTTGCTTTGGAAATTGAACTCGCTAAAGGTCAGTTTTAGTTCTTTAAAACTTGCACTGGAGCATTCTTGGAGCATGTTAGGGCTTCTCAGAGAAGAAGTAGAGTCAGGAAAACCATGTTTCAGGACAAACTGTGTGCGTCTATTCGTGTTTGCAGTTGGTTTGTTATTTGCGTTTGTGCTAAATCTGGATGCGCAATCCTTCACGGCTGTGACGGCCAGTGTTCTCTGTGCCACCCAGACACCATAAGTACAGCCTGGCACCACAATGAGGGCAGGCTGCATGCGCTTGCCTTATTTATTTATTTATTTGTGTCTTCGTGTGTGTGTGTGTTTCAGTGCATCCCTGCATACGGGTACAGCTGGGGGGATGAAGAATTTGGGCCTGCACCTGCATGGGGATAATTAATGTGGATGGAGTGGTACCAACATAAATCAGTGCCTCTTGCAGCCTCAACAGGACTTTTCTGTTTAGGGTCAAAATCTTCTCACGCTGCACTGGATTAATCACGCCCGCAAGCGAAGACGAGGTGGTATGGATGCAAACTGTATTTTGTGTGTATGTGTGTTAGCGAGTCTGTCTTTTTTGTGTGTCTCTCCTCCTTCATGGAGCATATGAAGAAGGAGAAGCTGTAGGGCTATTTTTTCCCCTCTACACCTTCATCCTCAGCATTGTAATCTCTTAGAGGACAAACAAACAGCAGAATGTCATAATTTTCACAGCTGTATAATTAGCCCCACCCTCCTCTCTACAGTGATGAATAGGTGAACCTTTTGTTTGCATTTGTCATGCAGCCGTGGCATTGTCACAGATGTGAGATGCAGAGGTGCAGGAGGTCAATGCATGTGGGGATGGGTGTGGATGCCGGCTCGTGATGAGATGTTTCTCATTCGGCTCTGTACATATATTTGGACTCTCTAGTCAAGACATCCCGGTGTTTTACAGATCAGAGCTTATCTGGGCCTCTTCCTGCTATCACTGACGGCAGGCCTGCTGCTCCAGTCTGCAGCAGATCTACATCCTACTCTGTCCACTCCTATCTCCTGGACTGATAGCCTCTGATTGATCTCATCACCTCCCTCATCTATTATTCATGCCACCTTTCATGTCCTGATGGAGGAAGGGCAAAAAGTGGAAAGGAGATACTACCTGTTTGCTGGCATGTCTGTTTCAGAGAAACGATCCTACACACAATTAGTTAAAAAGGTTGATTTTTTTCCCCCACTTTTGTCTTTACTTCTAACTCCATTCCCAAACATGTGTTCATAGATCTGCCCTACTGGACTGATCAGTATAATGGAATGGAATAGCTTTGAGATTGACGCCCCATGGGGGTACACAGAGATGGGCACTGGGACAGAGAGACGTGTACTTACGGCTGTTTGGGAAGGAAATTAATGGTGCATTTTTTGTTTTTATAATGTGATTTAATGATGCAATTCGTCTAATAAAAAGAACATTTTTTAACATTCACACGTTCATTTACGCATTCTCTCTTTCACAGAGGGGAAACCCAGTGGGCCACTACAAACATCTCACTCCTCTCACCCACTCTGAGCGCTGCAGGCCTTTTTATTGCATGGTGATGGATGATTTCAGTTTGGCATTTTTCACCACCGCACACCATCCAAATACTCCCCCCTCCTCATTTGAGTGCATAAAGAGGCCATCCTATATTCACAAAGCCGACATCTAATGCATATTGAGTGTGTTTTGTAAAGGATCATTTGATTGTCTTGTAAATGAAGCTTTGCCTCTCAGCTGCTAATTTAGCCACATTCCATCTCATTAGAGAGGAGAAGGAGAACAAACAACAAAGGCATTCGCCGAGAAATGAACCCTTCTTTGACTTCAAGCTGCCATCGCGACTGCTGTAGTGCCAACAGTTTGAATAATCTTGCGCTAACAGAAGATGCAGGAGGGCTACAGTGAAACCTCAGAGTGACTGGCTCCTTCTCTACTTTTGCTCTTACTCTATTTACCCCTCCAACTTTCCACCCTGGACCTCTATCTGTTTAGAGGATGTGCAAGTGTATCTGGTTTCCTGAAGCATTTAGCACCTTAGCCACAAAACCCGGACAGGAAGCCCACTCTATTCACAATGTATCAATTGCTCTGAACAACACTCCTCTTACCTCCACCTCCCTTCAATCTGCAGCTGGCTCAGCAGACACTTCTCACATACCTTCACGTGCAGTGACTCGAGCTCAAATTTGCAGTGGTGCAGAAGGATTTTTTTCTACCCTGTAATATTAACAACAGTGAATATACAGTAACCAAACAGACTTCATCAGCATTAACACCTCGAGCTAAATGGACAAGTATTCCTGTGTTCACACAAACACACTCGGGGAGAATCTGACCTTGGCACCAGTTAGTCCGGGAGTTCATCCTCCGGCCAAGCTGGCAAGTCAAATGCTTCTGGCAGCCAAGACGGTGGCCTCAGCCACTGCAAGGCTGCTGTCATCTGTTATGCAGCATGATACACAGTAGGACAGTTGCAGATAATGAGTAGAGAGGAAACAAATAAAGTTTTAAACTATAAGAAGCGTGTGATTAAAAAAAAAGTTGTATATATGAGTAATAATGCAGGTGTGTGGGCAGGGCCATTTCTTGCACGCTAGCAAAAGTGTGTGCACATGATGTATACATATAGAAGTGTGCACGTGCATACGTGTGTGTGACAGAGCAGAAATAAGCGCCTGAGGTGATGCCTTTGAAAGGCACTTTAGAAATTAAAGCAGTGCCACTGTTCTGTAATGGGGCTTAAATGATCCAGAAAACACAAGATATATTGAGCATTTAATGAAACACACAGCACACTCCTTAATTATGCTCACAGCTTCACCAAATTGTCTGCCAAACCTGCCTTTATGCCTTGCATATGCATACAAAAACACACAGGATTATTCTTTCCATGCATTTATCTGCATTTGGAAAATGAACATCTTTGACTGTGATTTGATTTTAATTGTTGTTTTATTAAGTGATATATACACTTACAGATATGCACAGATTGTGGTCCAGAAGAAGTTTGATAGTCAGCCCTTAAATAAAATTTGGAAGAAATTAATTTTGTAGCAAAGAAATTCACTGAGTTGCCTTTTGAAATCATTTAAGGTGCACACAGCCTGCTTAAATCCGGAAATCTACCTTCTCTATGAGTTCTGATGTAAAGAGCAGAGAAGCAGCTACTCTGTTCCTTATTGTCTGCGAATGTCCTTTGTGGTTTAGCCATACATTAATAATGTAAAGGTAATGATCTCTAGACTAAAGGCCCTGTCCTGTCTTGTCTCCCCCTCTCTCCCTCCTCCTTCTCTCTCTCTCGCTCTCTCTCTATGACCCTTCCCCCGTTTGTCTGTAGACCAGCCAGGGTAAGGATGGTGTAGCGGGCTGGCCAGAAGGGGCGCCGACTGTTAGTTGTAGAAGGTGAGTCACAGAAACAGTGGAATTCCTGTGCTGTTGGAACTTCGAGGGCATGGTTTTGCCTCATTGATTACTTGAGGAAAAGTGGAAGGAAGCAAAGAATCATTCTGAGAAAACATTCAGCCTCTCCCCTCACCCTTTTCCTTTGCTTCTAAAGTTTGGTCTTACAGAATGATGGATGAGGAGCTTGCACTGTGGCCTCCGATGTCCTCTCGTCTTCCTCTCTCCTTATCCTCCTCCTCTTCCTCCTGCAAACACACGCTGACTTCGATGCACAGTGTTAGCCAATGATGGATGGAGAAATGGCAGTGTGGCAGAAATAGGACAGCTCTGTTGCAAATTCATTTGTTTTCATTTTCATGTCTTTATGTCTTTTGCACATCTAAATATAGAGGTACATGCTGAGAAAAATCAAAATGTTCTTGCAGAAGGCTCTCAGATGTTTTATTTTCTGACCGTTTACAAGGGTCTAATGGATTGTTGTTAATATCTTCAGTTATGTTGTATATATTTGCTACGAGTTTATATTTTACCTACATCTGGTTTGTTTCCCGTATATTACCCCAAAACCGGGGTTTTTAGAGAGTACATAAAGTATTAAGCCTCAGTTCTGGTTTTAAAATAATGTCAGACATTGCAAGAGTGATGGACAGCAGGCTGTTTATGCAACATTACATATTATTAATCATCTTCACATTTTGGAGGGGGGGGGCTGTACAAAGATGAGGAGGAGGAGAGGGGGATGATGAGGAGGGGGAGGACGAAGAAAGAGGAGGAAGAGGAGGGGAGTGGAGGCAAAGGAGGAGGGTTAGAAAGCCACAAATAACTACCATCAATCATCAAGCAGTCAACATTTTCACATGTTAGGATTGCCGCTTATTGGCAGCAGCCAGAGATCCATTTGTGTGTGTGTGTGAGTGTGTGTTTGCTCTGTCTTGCCCAGCTTAGACTTCTCTCCCTATCTCACTGTCTTCACCTTTCCTTAAACTGACGGCACGAACAACAACAGTTGAGAAATCACCCTCGTCAGCAGGAAGCTGGCAGGTGCGTTAACTCCCCTAGTACCAAATTAGGATGTGCAAGATTGCAGAAACGCCTCGGCTCTCATATCTCCCTTTTTAATCACTAACATTTAGACGAGTCTGGGTGGAAACGCACATTAGGCTTTAGCCAAGGATTTTCTTTGGATGCCGAGCCAGGCCTCAGATCGCACTCAGCCCTCCAAAATCTAAGTGGGATCTTTGCCTTCTAGCCTGAGAGAAAGATCTTAGGTCAGGCTTCAACTTGGGTGTTGTAAAACTACTCATTTATCCAATGTTACTGCCCAAAAAGAAGTTGGGCTGTGTTAAAGTGCATCATTCCAATCTGACCTCTTAGGATTAAATACAGGGACAATTTGAGTTATGGCCTAAAGGTTGTTAAAGTTCTGTACATTCACATATTTAAAATGATATTGTGTGGGACAGTCACAGCACGGTTCTTAGACGGTGGCGATCTGAGTAGTTTTTCTTTTATAATAAATTTTGTTCTTAGTTTTCAGAAAATAAATCTGTTATTAGAATAATGCTGTCCTTATGTTGCTGCACTTTTGCACACAGAATTTTGATATTTGATGGTTGTTACGAACACCGTCATCAAAACACATTTTGTTGAGCGTGTGGATTATGGAAAAGCGACACTAGGGGGTGCTCTAGGTTTGTCAAGCCAACTGTTGAGGCTTTATGCTGCTTACAGTTGGAGCTGTACGCTCAGAGTGTTGGTGTGCATGCAGATGTGAAAGCACTGGCTGTCCAGTCGGAGTCACACCACATCCGTCCACAAGACGTATTTATGATTAACCCCGTGTCCCTGTTTATGTCCGCGAACAGTCAGAGGTTAAGCTTCTAAGTTACAAATTATTGTGTGAGAAAAGAGTTAATAGATGACGGGTTTTCCAGGAGTTGGTCCGCAGCTTCATATTTAGTTACCTAATACCACTGAATATGAATAAAACTTGCTGAGTGGACAAAAAGTGAGTGCTCTAATTGGGTATTTGAAAGATATACCGTTAGTCGTGTTTATGCATTTTCCGATTTGGAAGGACTCGCTAATTCTGTCCTTAATCATGTACTTTTTGCCCTTTCTTTATTTTTGTGCACATACACTCATGTACTAATTCATAAAGTTTGAGATGTGTCTTTTCAGTTTCAGTACAGTTAAGTACTAAAGCAAGTAAATTTCCGTGTGTGTGTGTGTGTGTGTGTGTGTGTGTGTGTGTGTCTTCAAACCTATAAAGTCAGGAATTAAATCATGCGGCCTTTAGGGGAAATGGTCTGTCATTTAGCTGTCCTTATAGAAGCACAACATTGCGGTCCCATTGTTTCAACTGAGTATTTCTTCTTGTGTATTTTTCCATCTTTGTGGCATCTCGAGCACTTTCTTTCATTTGTACTGACACAGTGTGAACCCTTTCATTGACCTCCAGCTCTATTGTTGTGGGACTCACTTGCCTGTGGCTGAAACAAATATAATCCTGGCATGATTGTAAATTAGATACATATTTTTTGAAAGAGAGAGCTACAATATGGAAACATATTAAAATCAGTTTCTGCAGTGTTTTGAGGTTTTGGTTAACTGCAGTTGCATGTTTGTCTGTGTTTGTGGCCAGACAGTGTGGCTGAAGGATACAGCATCCATGGCAAAATGTTTGTATCACACTCTTTAGGTTTGTGCTACTTGAATGAGCAAAAATAAAGAAGAAGAAAATTTTTAGCATGTGTTTGCCTTATATTGTTAAAGCCATTTTCCCAATACAGTTTCTTTTTTTTTTACTTGATAATTTCCTCTTACTGTCAGATGAGGAATTGTTTAATCATTGAAAAAGGCATCCCAGGCCCTCCAGATGTGTGGCGGTGAGAAAACGTTAGCGACAGCACTGATATTCAAGCTCCAGATGAGAGAGACAAGTAATCCTAAACATGGATGTGGAGAAAAACGGCATGCATCTGTTCATTGTCATCTTGTAGGGATGTTGACTGATGATGCACCTGATCCTCTCCTCTCCTCTCCTTTCCTCTCCTCTCCTCCTCTTCCAGTTACTTTCAGACTCCGACAGACCTCCCCACCCCTCCGATGAAAACGGGGGAAAATCACAGAAATACACAGCCAGATTATTCACGGTACGCCATTATTGAATATGTGACTAACACACTGAGAATCGCTCTGGTAAATCAGATTAAAAAATGAATTATTTATAAGGACATAGAAAGCCGGTCCGACGGTGCAGAGACTGGAAGAATACACCAACAATATACCCCAAATAACATTACAACTTTGATCATGACACATACTGTAGTTATTCATTTTTATAATGTTCACAAATGTTCCCCTTTATATTCTGATATTGAAATATGGCTCATGGTAAAATTACATGGTAAAAGTGTTTTATTATTTTTGTTAGAATAATATTACCTCTGCTTTCACCGCCTCACCCACACGCGCAGTCTAAAAGACAGTTTGATATATTTTCACGGATGGTATAAAGCCAAATATCAAATCAGTTAAAACCCACTTTTGTTACTATTTCCATGTCACCTCTTTCTGGTGCATGACTCGTATAGTACATCACACTATGATACACGTATGGAGAAAGACTGAATCCCCTATTGATAACTCGCAAAACATCAGGCTGGTTATTATTCTACTTTGCAGCTTAATTATTTTGTACACTCTTGGTTGTTAAGGATTTGAATTTATGAGGTAGGATTTTTAATTATCTGTCAAAATTTCAAGAGGAAACAAACAGTGAGACATAGAGACAAAGATGCAGCTTTTTCTGTGTTAAAGTGTCAGAGCTATTTTAAGAGGAATACAGTGCAGTGTTATTTTTTGTAACTTCCCCAATACATAGGCCAGGGTGGATGTGGTTTTTAGCACCTCGCTTCATGTGATTTAAACAGCTCGTCTCTCTCTCTCTGGAGTTGTTTTAATTTTTAATTAATCTCAAAGCCTTCTTGTTGTTCCTCTCCAGGAGTTTGAATTTCTGATGGAGGTGTCTGCTGGTTGTTTCATTTTCACTCACCCCTTAAACCACCTTCTGTGGTTGGGTGAGCGCTTACACCGTCACCAGGAGAGACACTTCACTCTTTTCCTGTCTGTGTTTTTCCAAACAGTTTTGGCTTCAGTGGTAGATTCGGTCGGTGTTTCCATCTCAGTCTCTCTGTTGCTCTCTTTCTGTGCTTTGACAAGCAGCCAATGTGCTGACACCGGGAAGCGTTTAAGCGTGCAGCGATGTGCCAGAGTCGTCCTTGTCTAAGTGATTACTCTTTTATCTGATCCTTTGCTCTGATGTTACGGTCAAATATTTTTCCACTCACTTACTTCTTTTTTTCCTTTCTCTCTCTCTATCTCTCTCTCTCACATTTCATTTTCTCCTCCTTCAACTCTAAGTCACACATACTGTATACATATAGATGCACACCTGGACTCCAGTGGCAGGTGTGGTGCTTGAGTCCCGCAGGCCGCCACAGGTGAATGTGGGGGAAGAAGGTTATGTCAACACCTCTAGCCCCCTTGACACCCGTCTTTCCACTCTCTCGTGGGTCAAACCACACATTTGGCAGCAGGCAGGGGATTGCCAGGGAGTTTCCACTTTGAACACACAGAGATGAGGTATAGAAATAATTCACATCTGGAAATAACCATCTCCTCTGTTTCCTTAAGACTTCTCCACTTCCCTTTTGCTCTTTTGACCTTTTCTAGCTAACATAGGTGTCAGTAGTTTCACATTTACTATTTGCTGAGATAGTCATTGACATGCTCATTTTTTACTTTTTGCTTCAACCTAGCATTATACAGTGAATGTTGATAGAACATTCACTGTATAATGCTAAATAGAATAGTGACACCATCAATGTTTAGATTTCTTGTTTAGAAGTCTTTTTTTTTTTTAACCAATGCAGCTTTATCTGCCACCAGGTACCAAACCTGAGAAAATTAGGGGTCGATTTCACGAGACAGTAGCGCTAATATATGTTTTTACATTGCTCGTGTAAAAAGACAATGAAACCTTACCCGACCAAAGGAGGAAACCCATTATCAGAGGAAGGCACAACAGGGTGAAGAGGGAAATGGATTGAAGCAAAAAAAAATAAAACAACAGAAGCTTAGGATTTAAAAGAGATATTCAAATCAGTAAGTAACATTACCTTCCTTTTTATTCTAATATAACATCAGTGCTTTAGAATTA
>VURO01022091.1:9636-20596 GCA_015108175.1 Pelvicachromis taeniatus
CCTGCATTGAAGCATGCGTTACCATCCCTTATGGAAAATAAGAGCCATGAGTATAAGGTGTCAGTGTGGTCATTCTGCTGGCTTACAGAGGAACTAAAACCTCTAGTGGAAAAATCCCTGCTGTGTTATGGTAAAAACTAAAAAAAAAACTACACCCTTAGTGATGCAACACATTACTTTAAATTCTTAAGTTGCTTGTTTTAACCAAACGGGCTGAGACTGAGGTACTGAACAGTGAGGAAACCCTTTGCGGTGCAGCTCTGTTAGCAGTCTGAGGATGTGACCTCTGCTCAGCTGTGACTCATGGAATGATGAGGTGGAGGCCTACAGCACGTATGTGCAGCACACTTTTTGCATCACACTCTTTTATTATGTTCCAGCTCCCAAATGGAAAAATCCCCTCACTTTAGTCATATTATTTAAAACTTTCTTATTTGCTGCCAACCCAGAAAAAAAGGCTTTGAAGCACAGAGTAGAGGCAGCTGGCTTATTCTGCTTTCCTTTTACTCTGAAAGTAGCTAAAAACTGACCAATGACACCCAGGCAGACTTAGTCATGTGACATTTCCACAGTCACACAGTTTTGACATCCTATTTGTTAAGAGTTTCTCCTTCACTGACAGGATTTGCAGACTAGAGCTGTTTTCAGGTTTTGATAAGTAGCCGTCACATTACTGAGCCTGCCCGTCCATGCAACCAAATGTAAGCGCTGCAGCATCCTGACGAAGCGTCTGCAGTCGCCAGTGAACTGGGTTTAGTTTGTTCTCTTTTTTTTCTGTCCTTGTCTATTTTTGCCTTTCATATCTTACCCTTGAGCTTTAAAAGAGTGAAGCAGCTACTCTGTAACTAGCAGAAGTCAACAATGTGAATAAGAATGATTTTTAAGGGCGGAGGCAGCTGCAGTGGAGCGGCCTATGGATGCACCAGGGCTAAAGGGGAAAATCCAAAGATTTACTACCATCATTTTTACCCATACTGTTCTCCTATAATAACCCCATTTGAATAGCTCAAACCCTAAGCTGTTAAGTTCTAGTAGTAGTAGACTAGTAGTGCTATTGAGCAGTATTTGTAGATGCTCCCACATTGATTGTACTCATACAGACACATCAGGCGGCAGGTTTTCTCAATTAAAGGGATCATACATCTGTTTATACTAAAGAAAACCCCAGACTGGTTTAAAAACATTAAATGAGACGACTTACATGTTTCTTCTTAATGTTTGCTTGTAGCTAAAACTCACTGAAGTTTGAAAAGTAACTGGATGAATTGTAGCATAAATAATACAAAAAAATAAACAAATAAATATAATAAAGCTTTCCTGTTCTGTTTAAGGTATAACATTGGTATCCGCTGGGGATTGTGAGTTGTTGTTACTTGATTTCTTATAATTAAGGCACTGGTGCATCTGTAGAGCGTTGCTTTGGTGTAAATGAAGGAATTGACATGTTAGACGGACATTAAGGAAACTGGAGAGCATCTTTGGGATTCGCATTAAGATTTAAAAGGGATTAGAGATGTGCATGAACAGTGTAAACCTGCCACAACCAAAACAGTTTTACTTTTGATACACATTAAACCTCCAACAATAGCTCTCCGTTAAATGTGATCGATGTTCTCTATTTGCCAGTGCCCTATTATTATTATTATACTACATGTGCCTGCTGAATTGTTTTGCACTAAATATGTAGCTCATGGCCCTGGCAGAAACTTCTGCTGGGAAAAAATATATATATATTTTTTCTTTCTAATTTAATTTGCCAAGAATTGACAATAAACTGGTCTAAAGTCAGTTGAAACACATTCAAAAGATGTTGTATATGAAGCCGATTCAGGTTAAATCCCTCAAAAAGGAACGTCTGTTATGAGCTTGTTGGAGGGGAGAGTTTTCATTCGCATATTTCCAGGCCAAACACCCTCTGCCCCCAATGCTTCTCTTTTCCTCTCATCATCTCGGCGTGGATTCACACATGAAGAGAGGATCTGATTTTCAGCACATGACGAATAAAAGCGACCAAGTCAGCACAAAACTCTGACTTATGACTGCGTGAATCTGGCTTCAGTCTTTTTTTTCTTTTTTTTTTGTCTGTTAGTGTTTTTTTTAAACCTCTGTTCCTCCTCATTGTGTGCTGTTTACGTTCAGAGCCCTTATTGTACATTTGGATGTTAATAACAATTTTGTTGTAATTATAAATAAGCTTGTACACTGATGTTGTTTTTGATGCAATTTATCTTTAACACCAGTTGGGGTTTTTTCTGATATATTGGACCAATAATAAAAAGAATGAATGCATTTGATATCTTTCTGCTTCTGTAACTTCTTTATATATACTAAAAATAGTGCAGCTACGCTCTGTATGAAGAGGTTTAGAAAGGATATGTGCACTAAATATTTAAATATTCTTTCACACAGACAATTTAAAAACATCACAGCGAGCCTTAGAAATGTTTATTTAACAAAATGATTTTGTTCAGTGTCATTGCATCTCGAACCCTTACACCAACATAAATTGTTGCTTATGTTTAATAACTTGTGTTTAATAACTTAATTTAAACTAAGAAATTCAGCAGAAGCCCCCTTTTATGAACTGTCAACAAATAAAAGTGCAATAGCTTGCAAATGCAAATAAACGAATAAAAAAAAGCTTCATTTGGTTTCCTTCAATCAGTACAATAAGCACTACTTCACATATAAAAACATAACTACTAATAACTAAAATATGTCTTTAAATATCGTCAAATGCATTGAACTGTACCAGTACCTTCAGACATATGAACAAAAAGCACAATCAAATGCATTAGTGGGTCAGTAAGTGAGGATATTAAAATTAGGGCTGGGACAACGCGTCAACGTAATCGATTACGTCAACGCGTAAAATACGTTGACGTAAAAAATTTGCGTCGATGCGTCGTCACTTTCAAAAAAACACATGGCAGCAGCGAGTAGGGGTAACATGTCGACTTAAACCACGCCCCCCGAACACGCAGTTCTACAGTATGGGGATATTTTAACCGAAAAGGAAGTGATTCAGTCGTTTGACGGCTTTGTAAGGTGGAAATGGCCGATCATAAAACGACCGTAAGTTTTCAACTTTTTTACTAACGCTGGTTTTTACTCTTTAATTCGTCCAGACACCCCCCATGTAAACATACACTCACTCATAGACAGAGATAAACACCCAACCTCCGTAAATGCAAAACTAATTTAAGCTGCTTAGCAGTAACATATATCATTAGATTAATCGATGCATCGAAAAATTAATCACTAGCTTCATCGATTCGGAAAATAATCGTTTTGCCCAGCCCTAATTAAAATATATAAAATCAAACAAAAGGTTATGTCATAAAAGATCCTTTAGACTGCATCAACTTTCACTTCATGTCATTTAAAGTAGTCTGTGTGCGAGAACTTCAAATGACACCAAATCTGAAGCCTAAAATATGTGCTTAGGCATTTGTGAGGTGCTGACTGATGGTGATGATACACGGAGTGATGATCAGCTGTTTTTTTCCCATCCACAGAACACTTGTCCACGCACTTGTGATTGTTTGATAACGTTACTCTGAATGTTACAGGCAAAACAGATTTTCCCTTCCTTCATATTTTCCCTCTTGTTTCTTTGTGTCAGTAAGATTAATCTGTCAAATACACAGCATTAGCTTGCTGTGAAACTGGAGAGAACCGCCCAAAAGAGACACTTATTTCTGTGTCTTTGTGTTTCTGGCAACAAAGAAATGAAGATGTAGTGACAGTTTTGTAAAAATGATTTGCCACTGGGAGCAGATAGGTGGTAAAATATTTTATATTTAAACAATAATATCCTCTGAGCAGCAAAAATCTGTGCAATCTAAGAAAAAAATTGGGCAATGTTTTTATGTGGTTTACAGATTGAACGTCCTGTTTCAGTCTTGTAATGTGCAGCAGTGAGCATCAGACTTAGAGGTCTGTTTTTCTTTTAATTTTCTGTAGCAACATGTATGCAAACCCCTGCCGATTTAAAAAGCAGTGCATGAAATTAATCCATTGCCACTGGTGTAATGCTTAGCTAGTATAATAGGGAGCTTAATACAACACTGTTTTAAAAAAGAGAAAAGGTTTTGTACATTTCATTGGTGCTGAAATCTATGGAAGCTTTTTTCCGCTACTGAAAAAAAAACCAAAATACCTGATTGGTAAAGCGCATTTGATATTTTAAGTGATCTCAAAATTTTTACTTAATAACTCTATTTTTTATTTTATGTAATAACATTTTGGAGATAATAACCCTTATTTTCCATTTCTGGATGCCAGAAACTTTTTGTCAGAAACGAGCTTCCATAAAACTCAGCGTAGGCTTCCAATCAGGTTTAAGTCACATCTCAGAAACAGTGACCTCTAGAGGAGTTAAGGTGAGGTGAGCAGGACACAGACCATAAACAGTACAAACAGATGGGCGTGGCTTACGCATCTGATGAAACCTGTGTTGGCCAGCAGGGGGCTGGCCATTAAACTCATGTTTGAGAAATAATACACATGGCATTGCAGGGTTAGGGTTTGTATGGGTGATGTGAGACAATGTTGCTAGTTTCACGTTAAGTTGATTTAATAAATAATCCTCTTTATTAGACTCAGTCAGAAGATGTTAGCCAATAACTGTGCGGTTTCTTGAGCCTCAAGGCTTCACGTTGAGACATCACAGCGGCCGTGTCTGTCATTTACATCGTCTGTGACTCAAACTGGATTCACTTCATCCTAAACCTCAAACTGCAGCTAAGCTGCCATCAGGGAAGCACTGTCATTAAGTTTGTGCACATTACTGTGCAAGTACAGTAACAACTGCAAAGTCTTTAAATGTGGAAACAGAAACAGTAACAGCCAAACCCCCCCCGCATATTTTATAACCACACTTCCACTTCTAGCTAATCTATATATATATATATATATATATAGTGCTACTTCCGGTTGCGTCCGACGCGTCCTTTGCGTTGGACACAACTGACGCAAGGGATCGAAGGCACTATGACATCATTATTCTGTTGTTGTGCCTTTTTACACTAAGTTTTCCGTTTATTTGGATGACCGTCACCAATACCTGCTTTGTTCCTTATCCTTCCCAAGCAACGCCGGGTATCCTGCTAGTGAATCTATTAAAAAAAATGAAGGCAGTTACATAAAAGCAGGTGAATTTATAACAGAGACCAACAGAGACCAACTTGCGTCAAACTGTCTGTTTCCGTAACAGCCTGAGAAGACTCCTGGATTCAAAACCCAATGAAGTTGTTTAAAACATGACCCATGGCTAAAAACGTAGTGTAAGTAACAGGAGTTTGCTGACCGAAGTAGCCGATGCAGTCCGTGACAAATCCTAAACTATGTGGAAAACACTGTGACAGCTGTCTTTGTGAGGCAGCCGTCACAAAGTTGACTGATTGATGACATCTAGTTGTATCTGTCTCAACTTCAATAGTTTGTAACTCACTGCCAAATTGGTATGACAGCATCAAGTCAGTGTGTGTCGCCCATCCAAACAGGCCTTTTAAATTTGGGCTGTAAAATGCTCAAATAGATGTAAAACTTACAGCTTGCCCTCTTTTATAACTGAGGAAGCCTGTAGGATAGGAAATGCTTTTTCTGCTTTAACAGCACAGGAAGTAGTATCAAGTCTCAGTTCCCTTCTGCCTTGTACCAGTGCTCACTCGCCGCTGCTGCTGCTGGTGATGATGTTGCTGGTTCGGCCACTCTAAATCCTCTCATACTGCTGCCTCTGAGGTGATCTGCAGCCGATGATACTGGAGGGAGTAGAGAGAGGAGATGAGACAGTGACTCTGAAAGGTGGCACTTTAGTCTGAAGTGATCTGCACACATACCTGATGGGTATCATTCCCAGTACTGTGAAAATGCTGGCTAGTGTGAACACAAAGCCTGGAAACCAGTCCAGGGTTCCCTGATAGATCTTGGTGAAAGCGGGGATGTACGCGAGGCTAGCAAACTTCAGAGCGAGTTGCAGGAGGGTGAGGGTCATGCCTGAGGGGATTGGATGGAAAGAAGAGTTCGCTGTTTGTTTAATCTAAACAAGAGATTGCTGCTCTGTGTGTGTGTTTGCATTTCTGACATTTCAAGCAGATTACAGGCAGATGACAGTAAATTGATCTAACCCTGTAATGACCTGAAAACTCAACGCACAGAAAAATCAACTATAGTCTAGTGGGACAGCACCGTAGCACAAACAATACCCCAAACAATTAATTAAGGGTTATGGGCCAAAATCTGCTGCATCTGTTGCTTATTAGTTATTTCTTATACATGAACAATCTGATTATATGTCATCATTATTTATCTAACTTCAACATATGGCACATCAACACGTATTTTCATTGTTACCACGTTCTTATGTTTTTTCCTACTTATAATGTATATAACGTACTTGTACTTATAATGTATTCATTAATAATAAAACTTCATGGTATCATATTATTGAAGAAGAGCACTTTGCCCTCAGGCTGCTGGCTTACTTGTGGTTCCTAGAGTTCCTAAAAGTAAAATGGGAGGCAGAGCCCTCAGCTAACATGCCCCTCTCCTGTGGAACCAGCTCCCAGTTTGGCTTCTGGAGACTATAGTTTTAAAGTTAAGCTTTAAACTTTCTTTTGTTTTTGTTTTGATAAAGCTTATAGTTAGAGCTAGATCTGCTTTAGTGATGCTACTATAAGCTCAGACTGCTGCGAGGCCTAACATGATTGAGGGATGATGCCCCCATCCCTCAAACGGTTACTGCCGATGGCTGCCCCTCCCTGAGTCTCTTACTCTTAAAAGGGAGTTCTTCCTTCCCACTCTCAACAAGTACTTACTTGTGGAGGATCATCTGATGTTCAGGCTGTTCCCTTTAATACTGTTTATACATTACAGCATGAAGCACCTTGAAGTGTTGTGATCTGACACTGTATAAACTGAATTCTGCTGAACTTGATTCAAATAATGTGCAATATCAGCACAATTACATCCACTACAAAAACAAAAAATAATAACCTTGACTTGAAAATCACTTTTTACTTTAGTAAACTAGTAAGTTTAGTAAGCTCACACTATGTGCTAAATAAAAAACACACACAAAAAAACCCAGTGTCTGACAGCTATATGGAACAATCCTCTCTCTGAGTGCTGTGATTACATTATGACTGAATAATGAATGAAGTCCTCAGCGTTGTGTCACCTGCATGCACATCTGAATCCTATAAAGCTGCAAACAAAAACAGCTGGAGCAAGAAACGGCTCCTGTTAACATCTGGTTTATAAAATCTTCTTGCTTATGCTGAAAAGTGGAAAAATGTGACAGCTAACACTAAAAAAGTATGTATGTTTAATTCATACATGTTCTTTTCATTAAGTAAGCTCTCTGGGCCTTGCTCTTTCATGGGGCAGTGTAACGCATGTGACACAAACTAAATGCGTCAAAGTTGACAAACCTGTTTAAGAGTAATGGAAAGGGTGGCACAGCAGCCTATAATGACAACGTTTTGCTGACACAGTATTTTCTCACGAGCACTAATAATAAACAGGACTGGTGAGTCATCTTTTTTTTCCTCCTCTAAACTCTCTTACCTTCAGACAGTAAACACAACTTGCAGGAAATGTCATGTTGTCGTTATTTTAATACAACCACAAATCACTCCAGCCTACTCTCAACTTGCTCTGCTCTCCGAACTCTGAAGCCATCATTGATTTTTATACTGCAATCATTAAATATTTGTCCAGTTTATTATGAATTACCAGGCTGGGTTTTCATTCATCGTGTTCAGACAGCAATATTATACATTCATCAAAATCTTCTTTAGCACGCGCTCAAATGACGGCCTCCAATATCCTCACTTTTTTCAAATCAAATTAAGATGAAATACAAAGTGTGTGTTAAGTGCTCAAAGATCTTTCCTGCGTACTCACCACATGAAGAAGCTGGAACCTGCTGTGAGAGCAGAGATCTGATTGTGGGCATCGGGATGAGAGCAAACAGGGTGAGTACACGAGCTGCAGAAAAAGTTCATGATTAACATTTTGTTTCATAATAAATTCTTCAAACCCGCCAAACCCGACCACAGCTATGCAGCTACTGCAGCCCATTCTGGGAAAGAATGGTCCCACCTGGTGTTTAAACAAGTTTCAGTTTTTAATCTGGCAGGCCTTGCTTTGAAACAACTTCCTAATTCAGAGGCTCAATCCTTAGAGGGAAACAGGTCACGACTTTACAGGCACCCACCAAATATCTTCCTGCTGAATAACCACCGGCTGGTGGTCTTGTCACTGAGATAATTATTGTTGCAATAATTTTGCAACAATAACAGTCAAAATGAAAGTCGAACTGACATTGGCTCTTTTTAAATTTCACCTGGGTATCCTTGTTGTTATAGCAAGAAAATGTTTATGCTCATAAATTGTTTTCTACAGAAAGGGACAAAATATAAAATAGGTGATAAAAGAAATGTTTTTAAAAAAA
The DNA here is from genome assembly GCA_015108175.1 of Pelvicachromis taeniatus. Classification (NCBI taxonomy): domain Eukaryota; kingdom Metazoa; phylum Chordata; class Actinopteri; order Cichliformes; family Cichlidae; genus Pelvicachromis; species Pelvicachromis taeniatus. The sequence goes on from VURO01022091.1 coordinate 18,098, forward strand.
GAGACAAACACCTCACTGGTGGCACACACAGACAACCTTAAACCTTTAAATCTGCGACTTCACCTACTGAGCTAACCTACTTTATGCTTGACTAACACCATTCAAGAGTTTATAATGCTCATATAGTGGCTCCATGCGGTAGTGGTTAACACAATTTTTCTAACGAGTGAAACATCCCTGGTTTGATCCCAGGAGGAAACAGGAAAAGGGTCAGGGTGAGTAATTATACTTTTGTCTCTTATTAGTCTTTTGCAATATTTGTAAAATTATTATTGTATGGCGGGCATATGTCAGCACATGTATCAAAATAAAAACACATCATTTTAAAGCAGTCGACTCATTGTTTTGTAAACATCCCAAGTCTCAGTGACCATGTCCGTCAATGCCTCATCAGGCAGTTTATAATACAGTTTTTACTAAGAAATACTGAAATACTGTCTGTATACACACAGACTGAACATTGACTGCCTGTGTGCATATAACATGCTTCCTGTAGCACAGTACTCTAAAACTAAGGGGGGAAAGGTGCTTATGGGTTATAGTCATTCCTAGTTCCTTGTTTTAGTTCCTAAATTTTTATGATTTATGGCGATATTTTAGATCTGACGTAAGCTCGGATGAACATTTTAGCACACAACCTTCTTTTGTTTGCTGAGTCAAACTTTCTAATTTATCAAAACATAAACACCCATTTTTCCCCATTTTCGGTTTGATAACCCAACCACTTGGCGAAGTGAAAATAAAATAACGATTGGAATCTGAACACGCAGCACTTCTGGGAACTAAACCACACCTGCTTTTTAGAGAACACCAAGTATCACGTGACAAACAGGTTAGCAGCAGTCACATAACTGGGCCTTTGTTGCTTCAGGGTCTCAATTTTTGTTTCCCCCCCAAAAAACACATGATTTTTGGGCAGTTTTTCCATCTTTTTTTCACATGACCAAGAAGATTATACTAGAAAGTGGTTGGAAAGAAACTGCAAAGGGTCCTAGGTTAGACTTGCATTGAGTTTTAAGGTATGTGGTCGCCTGCTCAACCAGGTGAGCTAAACTGTGGGGCTATTTACTCTGTTAAAAGCTCATAGGAGAAATTGAAGTAAAGGACATGGCCTGTGGGCATGGCATGAGCTCTAAACATGCCTCAAATCTTCTGGATGAAGTGTTTCTATTAGCTGCAAATCCACCACAAACTTACTATAAAATCCATGTAAGATGTTTGTTCTTACCGAGGTAGAAAGTGAGGGTCGTCGTTACAAAGGACATGAAATAAATTCCGACAGCAAAGGACACCATGCCAATCAGAATCAGCGAGGTGTCGCTGCAGCAGCGTCGAAACCCGATGACACCGATGTAACTGCTGAGGAAGATCATACAGCCTGCTGCATTCCCGTACCCCACCTGAAGAAAGAGGAAAAGAAATGAGAAAAAAAGGGATGCTCAGAGATAGAGAGGCATTAATAAACAGACTGTGCAACCAGCATGGACAGCAGAACAGATGGTGTTTATGCATATGTGCCTTAAACCTGCATTATTTTTAATGACCAGCAGGGGGCGACTCCTGTGGTTGCAGAAACACTCCTGGCTGCATAGACATTTGTGGGAAAACAGGCCTCAGCTCATTTGCTAAAAACATACCAATCGCAAACGATATATTTTATGCTGTCTATGGCAACTGATGGCTAAGCTTAGACACCAATATTCAGAATTGTCCTGTCTACTTTAAATTGTTAAAGCTAGCAGTGGTACTTTTATCCCATCTTTTTTGCATTAAATCACAAAAACAGGAGTAAAAAACATACCAGGTTGGCGTCCCAGCTGAGTGGTGCTTTCAGCACAAAGGCGCCCAGTACTTCAATGGCTCCGCCCACAGCAAAGTTGTACAGGATGGCAGCCATGAACAGCAGAGCCACGTTCACCCTGTTTGTCTCAACAGGAGCCTCAACGACTGGAGAGTTAGTGGAGGCGTGAAACAGGAGGTGGCAGTTCTCCTCTGGCTCTCTGGTGCTTACGCCTTTCACCTTTAATAAAGACGGACACGTGTGGTGTATGAGCTTGGCGAGGTGGTAGAGCGAGCACGTGTGGCTAGCCAGAACATGAATAAAGATGGTTCTAGTTATAAGACGTATAATCACAGATTAATTGAATTATTTAGATTATTATTACAGCGGTACACATATGTTTAATGATGGTTAGTTTGCTGTTCTTTATTTTATGTCATCAATGTACTGTTACTGTTAGCTTCATATAGGTCACTGAAAATGTCTACTGACATCTATATGATGTCAGTAGGATCAGATCTTCCGAATGTGGTTATCTCTACCTGGTGTTCAGCACCCTTTTGTTTTGAAGGAGCAGCTAATCAGAAAAAAGTCACCTTAAAGGGTGAGGAGCAAGAAGCAAAGTGGATGAAGGCCCACTATAAAATAAACTGTGAGTCACACAAAGCGTCCAAGAATAAAAAATAAATAATCTGATTAGAAATACACAAAAAACACAT
>VURO01022093.1:0-13780 GCA_015108175.1 Pelvicachromis taeniatus
GCGATCGCAATCGACTCACAGATAGCAGCGCTCCTTTCAGCGCCACATCGCGGGCGTCGCAGGCTGTGTGTGTGTGGGAGGGACTAAGGGGAGAGCTCCCCTCAGTGCAGCCGGTCTGCCAAAGCACTGAGCAAGCTCAGAATATATTCAAAGCATATCTACCGATAAGGCTTTTTTTGTCTGCCTCCGTTGTGTGGTATCATCCGCTGTGACGGAGAGAAGTCGGAAGGGATGCTGAAGTAACGCGGTAAGTTTATTTCCGTTTATTAATGCAGATTGAGTAGGATTGGAGTTTTTTGTGTGTTTGTGTTTGTGGGGGGGGTTTTTTAGTCAGGGATTAGAAAAAAAAATGCATGGCTGGTCCAACCCTTATGCAGAGGAGCATCTCATAGCTTACGCTGAATCCAAATAAAGTGTGCAGGACGATTAGGGTATATTTTGGGGAAGTGGTGCTTTTATTTAAGGCTGGTGATGCTTTTAACTGGAAGTATATGCACTCTGGCTGTTAGTGGTTATGAATCTCTCTGCTCTGCAGGGATTAGTTGTAGCCCAGTTTGACAAATGTGTTTATTCATCAAGCGCTATATATTTTAAAGCAGAATTAAAATAGATAGCTTAATCTCGATTTGTACGTTTTGTTTGTCTAATTGGATTAAGAGGCATTTGGCTAATCACGGACATGCGCCTTTTAAGGTCCACTCTTAAACCATCTCATCAACTTTGAAGTGGTCTTTTCGTCAGCATTCCTCTATAGGAAACTACATGTGTATTTTTCATGTTACGCACAAGCTTTAGCGCATTCGTGAAATATGAAAAAAGAGAAGAGGAAGAATGTTAAACTCTACAGTGACAGAAATCTCATATATAAGCACCGTTAAACTTAGACGTGGTGTGTGTTCTTATTAGGGATACTGTGGAGTGAAAACATCGTGGGAGGAAGGCTCAGAGTGAACCAGCCGGTGGTGAAACACGAATGGCTTCTCCAGAGCTGCTTCCCGCAGATGAGGGAAGAAAACAGCCCGACATTTCCGACGCCCTTGACCGAGTTTCGGCCAAGCTGCATGCCCGCAAGTCGAGTGGATCAACAGGAGGAGCGATCCCGGGGGAGGGCGACTGTAACCTGGTCCGCAGCTGCAATGGCCGGTGTCTTTCAGCACCAAGGACGGCGCCGCGCAGGGCGGGCGCGGAGATTAAACTTGACCACCTCAATGAGGAAAAAATTCGAGTTTGTTGCGACGAGGAATTAGAGACATCTTTCACCTACATCGACGAGAATGTTAACCTGCGACTGGCCAGCCCAGAGTCTAGTTGCAAAAGTACTCACAGACCGGTGCGCAACGGCGAGCCCTGCTCTGAGACTCTCCCGGAGCTTTCTTTTATGTCCGAGGACGATCTCTCCTTCGGGGAGGGCTCCGGGAATTCTATAGACTACGGCTTTACCAGTGCAGTCACGTTCCTGGTTACCGGGATCTCATTGGTGATCATCTCCTACGCCGTGCCCAGGGATGTGGTGGTGGACCGCGATAGCGTGTCGGCGAGAGAGATGGAGAAGCTGGAGATGGAAAGCGCCCGGATAGGTGCCCACCTGGATCGCTGCGTCATCGCGGGACTCTGCTTGCTCACGCTGGGAGGCGTGGTGCTCTCCACGCTGCTGATGATCTCCATGTGGAAGGGAGAGATGTATAGGAGAAAGGTCATCGCTTATTCCAAGCGTTCGGCCAAACTATACGGCTCGATCAACCTGAAAACTAGATCCAGTCCCAGCCACTCATCCGGGCAGTATTCCTTAGAAGATGAAGTGGAGGAAACTATGACCTAAGCTGCTGCTCTGCTTACAAAAGGATTGTGATTAATTGGGGAATAATGCCATTCACATTGTCATTCTCTAACATATACTGTACTTATACATTCAAACTGTAAGTCTGCAACATTTTTGTCTCATACTGTAGCAACAGATAAAGCCTCCAGTTACAGTTCCACGTGGCAAATAGAGTGAACAAGAAAAGCATCCCAAGCAAAGTTAGCAATCTATTATTTGGAATTAAATTATTCCCAAAAAATCCTTTTATTACTAAACTATTTTTAAAAAGTGCAGGGAGATCATCAGCAGCTCTTTTTTGGCTTAAGATACAATCCCTGAAAGCTTCCATTTATTACTAAGGCTATTCATATTTAATGCAAACACCAAAACTGCACATAAACAGATTTCAGGAAGTAGGGGATGCTTGTGTCCCCAGGGCAGGAGAGTGGGAGCAAGAATGCATGTGTAGTTGTCCTTGTCTACTGTGATGTGGGCAAATAGGTTCAGCAGTCCACATGGTAATATCCAGTGACAGTCCCTCTCTGGTGCAGTGCTGAGGAAGTAAGGTCGGTTTTGTGCAGCTAAGCCAAAGCTATACATTGGGTTGATAGTTATGACAAATTTGACTGCAGTTGACAGCCGTCACATCCACTCTGCACCGTCCTCTGCTCTCTGTTGATCCGCCCTTCTCCTCTTTCTTAGCTTCTTGCCTCACCTTCTCTCTGCCACAGCAGATTTCCCCTCCCCCCTCCAGACCTTCAGCATATTTTAGACTTACACGCCTGCGGGAGGGGTCCCAAAAGACCACAACCCAAGTGCCTGTTACGTTTCAAGGTTGAGCAAGCCTGTGCTTACCAGTCTCTTTCCATCTTCTGCTACCTGAGGATGGACTTAAGAAGATCTAATCACAGATGAAAGTGCTGCCCTATTTCCCAAACGGAAAGCTGTCACTACTTCAAAGAGCTAATTACCTCTCTCAAGTGATGTATCACTCTTTTTTAAAAGGTTATGTTTGATGTTATCGCACTGATTTGCTGAGTAAAAAGAAGAGAGAAAAGAAATGCAGGTGAGCACAAAGAGATTAGCAAAAGGGGTTTATCCTGTGCAGACTTGCTAAAAAATGTTAATGCCCTAGTGACCTGACAAGGTGAAGACCAGCTTCTGTCTCTTGGCTACGGAGGAATTTCACTTTGCTCTCGGCTAAGTCTGAGTCAAAGCAACCTTATGCTTCTCCCTGGTGGTTGTTAATGCAGGCTGAAGAAAAAAATATTTCAAAGTTCTCACACAATACTTTTTTTAAAAAGTCATTTTTTGCAGACTTTAGGGCTCATAACTTGTGCATGAAATGCTAATTCTTATTTGCATATATTCTTATGAACAGCCAAATGTTGCATTCTGCAAGACGACATCAAGTGACTCTTATGCAGTGTTACTGTTACCTTAGATTCTTGTCCTTTCTTTTCTCGGGCTATGTGACCCTATTTCAAGGCTTACATTCAAAACGACATGAGTCAGCCTCTATTAATGAGATGCAGAGGCTTATTACTCGACGGTAAACAGCCCAAGGCTGTCGCTGTGCTTTTGTTCAGTTGTATTGCTTCTATATACTGTCAGAGCATATACATGTATTCTGAATGACAGTCAATTGATGGGAGATGATGGAAAAATGACCTGAGATGGTAAGATTAAGCAGAAGACATTAATGTATGAGCCCAGATTTTGTCAACAATGGACTAATGCAAGTTTTTGTTATTAGAGCATTTCACTTTCTGTGTGTACATCCCTGAAGAGCAACCATTACATTTCAAAATTGCAATAAAACATTAAATGCAGACATTTCCAGGAAAGGTAATAAAAACTAATGATCCAAATGAGGCAAATTGTCTTGTTCTCTTCATAGAAGCTGTAAATCTTAGTCATATTTCAATGAGAGGGCTTTCCTGGTCTTGGTGGCTGGGGAGATGAGCCATCTCCCCCATCTGGGGAGATGGGGTGGCTGTAGCTCAGGTGGTAGAGCACCGGAAGGTCGGTGGTTAGATTTCAGGCTCCTCCAGTCTACATGCCAAGTATCCTTGGGCAAGATACTAACCCCATGTTTGCCTACTGGTGATGGTCAGAGGGCCCGGTGGCCTGTGTCCGGCAGCCTCGCCTCTGTCAGTGCGCCCCAGGGCAGCTGTGGCTACAATGTAGCCAGTGTGTGAATGACTGAATGTAGTGTGAAGCGTTTTGGGGTCCTTAGTGACTAAGAAAAAAGCGCTATACAAATGCAGGCCATTTTATTTTTTTTAATATTATAAAGCAGGACAAATATGAAGGCTTGATAAGATGTTTGAGTCTTTCGTTCCCTGTACACATGCACAACGAACAAAATCGCTCTGGATAACTTCTTACCAAGTTTAACACACATGGTCCTGTCAAGTTCCTGCCATATTTCATACAATCCCCCATCAGACTGCTGCAATTCGAAGAGTGTGAATGAACCATCTGCTTCATTAAGCTCAATGTTCTTTCTCCCAGATTCCTGAGGGAATCCTTTTTGCCCAAAGCGGCAAAAGTAGACGTCGAGAGAGTTTCGCTCCAATCTCCAGCTATCGACGTCGCTGCATCTAAGAGCCTGGGGAAATCGAAGCTCTGCATCGCTGTCAGAAGAGGCACATCTTTCCCAACACTCTCGTCTTTGTTGGCCGTCTGCAAGTTCACAAAATGTAATAGAAAAATTATGAATGTTAGAAACAGAAAGATTAGTTTTACAAAGTAGATACATCATCATATAATGCAAGTAATACTGCCATTTCGTATAAAACACAGAGATCACTTATTGGATAACTGTTGTAGCTTTTGAAAATTGTTCTCCTCATTCTTGGTGTTAAAATCACGAGTTCTAAACTATCCTGTGATATCCTGTGAACTATCCTATCCAGCATGCGTCATATCCTGTTATGATAGTGATGGACAGTTTCCAGAGGCCCAAAATGCTCAGCCTGCATCCCATCAGCTTGTGTGTGACGGTAATGGAGAAAACACAACCAAATCTGCTTACATAGTATATGTGAGTGTGGCGGCATGAAGGAGGAGGAAACTGTGAGGTAAAGCTGTTGGGACCGACAACATTAACCAGTCACAAAGACACGCAGGCTCGTTTTTAACAAGGCAGAGGCAAGTTCATATCAACAAGTGGAAATATAAAGAGCGGCAGCAAAGAAAACAGCAAATGAAGTGGCCAGACTTACAATACAATTATAATTAGCAGACGTTGCTTAAAGCGATCACATTCACTGGCACCGTGTTGCTCTAGTTGAAATAGCAGCTCAACAGGTAACCTACAGGAAGGAGTGCCAAGCGGCGCTACCGGTTACTCACCCGTGACGTCACACTGCAACTTAAACTGTGTTTACGCTCACAAGCAGCCGTCTCTCTACCAAAATAAAAGAAAAGTAAAATGAACCTAAATCAAGCAATTAAAAAAAAAGAAACAACAACAAAAACAAGGAAAAACTCAGTGAATACTAGTACACGCGCGCACGCACGCGTTTAAAATACTACTACAATTAAAGGCACCATCAGGCGCACTCGCGCTGAGCACCGACAAAGCGCGGCGCAGCAGAGGCACTAATGGCACGCAACAAGATTAAAACACGATAAAAGAAAGTTTAAACGCAACAAGACATAACAAGAGATGACAACGAGCAGGGCAGCAGGGTGCACCAAGAGGGAAGAGCAGTTATCCGGGGTCACCTTAGCGTTGCAGATCGGATTCATGACCCCTGACGACTGTTTGGCTGTGTAACTGACAGGAATGAGTGCCAGGAGTCAGTGAATAAACCACAGCTACTCCGTTAAATCATGCTGCGTTCACGGTCACCGTGCAGGAACAGAACATCTGTAAAACCTGGCCCACTACATGAGCATCAAAGACCTGTAAAATGAGTCTGCGCAGAACCCAATTAAAAACGCGCGCGCACACACAGACATACAGATAAGTAGTCTATATTATGAAATTAGAAAAATATTTACCACAGTCAAGGACCTTGAAGAGCAGAAATGCCACGCAAAAAGTCACCGGAATTTCCATGCGTGGGTATCTATTACTAAACTATCATTTCTACATGAAGCGAAGATGAAATTATCCAGAGCAAAAGAGAGGAGAGAGTGATGCGCTCGCACCTTTTATCCACGAATTAAAAGAGTGGTTTATGTCACCGCCAGGAAAGCACCCAACTTTCTGTTTAAAAAACAAAAACAAAATGCGCATGCGCAGGTTACTGCCGCATCATAACAATGTTGCTTTACTCTCCAGCTACTCTGTATTGTATTTCATGAGGGGTAACATTGCTCATCACATTCTCATACGACCACTTTTAATCAAATTCGCATCGTGGTGCAGTGTGACAGACCTAAACCCTGCATCCTACCGACATATTACACATACATGAACGACCCCATGATGCACTGTGAGGAGCAGCGAGAAACGTATTTCTTCTTAAAGCATTGTATGTATTTGTTCTCATCTGAAGAAAAACACTTTTATTATTGTTATTGTAACGTTACAATTAAATTGTATGTTTTGTTGAAGGTAAACATTTTTAAATACAACATGTGGCCTGTATTATTTTGATATTATTACTTAAAAGCTTTTTCACAATGCTTTCCTTTATTAGTTTATGAGTAATGCTGAATAAATATTATTTATGTTATTTTAATCCTGATAAAGTGTAACTAACATGAAGAGACGATCAGCCAGCTCAGACGTGTAACCTCTCCAGCATGGCCCGGGTCTGCCCTGGGTCCTCACCTCCTGACCATCTCCTCCTATGACGTGCCCAGAGCACCTCACCTAGGAGGCTTCCTGGTTCAGTCACCTCAGCTGGCTCTGTTGGGTGTGAAGGAGCTCTAATTTCAGTCCGTCCCAAATTATGGAGTTCCTAACCTTCCCTTCACTTTACTTCACTTCACTCGGCTGGTGAGGCAGCTCCTTTCTGCTCATCTCCTCAATCTCATGTTTTCAGTTCCAGTTGAAATTACAAGAAATGTAACACAGATATGTGCATACATAAAGAAAAGAAACTGAAATTGAGTGATGATGTCACCTCTGACAGTGACTTCCCTGCTTTCTGTTTACCACATGAGTCACTCTGACTTGTAAAAGGATCTCTCCCCCCTGATAAAAAAAAAGTCGCCCATCAGAGGAGTGCGGGTGCTATCCATCGTCCACTCTGTTCAAAGAAAGTGAAAGAAAACTCTGATGACAGTGCACACAGTATACACATAACGTTCGTTTGTTGTGTTTTTACTAGAACACATCTTTCTGCAATCCAGTATTTTTTGTTGTTGTTGTTGTTTTTTTGTATTTCTGACACTTTTCATTGTGTTTCAGGGGTTTGCATGCCCAGACAACATGACCCAAGACACTTTAGTCCTGGGTCATGTACGGTGGCCCTGAGAAGCCAACTGCTGCAAAAGCACACAAAACACCTGCCAAACTAGGTCATATTCCATCAGTAATATAAAGAGGCAAACAAGGCACCAGAACACATCACCTAGGACAGGTATACTGAAGCCCCTGATATATATATATATATATATATATATATATACAATAAAATTGGTATTATTCTAAACAGACCTGCCTCAGTGTGCATTCCTGGACATGTGCGATTTTGGTTTTAAAAGGTTTTTGTTTTCTGGGGGTAAAAATTCCCCCAGTGGCGTTGTTGTTTTTATTATTTTTAGCAGTTTTTATTAGACCCTGCAGGCCACTCGGTCACAGTAAGATCAATGCAACAAAATGACCATTTTCAGAAGTCTAATGTTTTACAGTCCACACATTCAACTGTGTTTTCAAAAGAAAGAGGGAAATAAAAGAAGACATTTAGGTCTCGACATATAAATACAAAAAGGTGTTTCTTTGTAATTCTGGGCGTGTGTGCACTACGTAGGTGTGCGCAGGCTTTGTCAGGATGTGGTTTCAATTGTTTTTTTTTTGTTTTTTTTTTTATCAGAGAAACAAAGTCAACTTTAAAACAGGATGACGATCGCACCAGTCTGCCTCATCATCAGTAAGAAAACTGACTTTTTATTCCGTATTTGTCAACTACAGCTCTTTGTTTACCTTTTATGTTTATAGCTTTTATGCTGTTTTTCTCACTCGCTGTGTGTCAATGTTTAAATGCTAGTTGAAGTTTTCGAATCAGTTTTTGAAACCCTGTAAAACACGTTGCTACATGTGCACATCAGAAAGCACATTCGTCTTTTTCGTCTGTAAATCATTTGAGAGAGGAGCCGTGTTGGCATTAGAGCCAAATGGTCTTTTGAGTGGCGTTTGGACCATGTCACTTCCTGGTAGTCTAGCTTCCTCCCCCCTTCACTTATGTCTGTCTGCTCGCCTTCTGTGTGTCTCGCTCCCCCTCCCTCCTTGTCTTGTCTCCCTTAGTTGTCTCCAGGTTTTCCTCCTTGTGTTTCATCCTTTGTCACCCGTCCTTCATGTGCATCCATGTGTGATCTCCCCACCCGTCATGTCTCTAACCCTCTCCATCTCGTGTGTCTTAGTCTGCATCTTTATATGTTCCTTCTTAGATCTTCATTCAGCTCTTTGCACTTTCCCATTAGTCAATCTGATGAGTACCGTGAAACAAGACCTTTTGTCCTGACCGACATAAAGTACCAATTGTAATCAATCATGATTGTCCGTGCAAAGCTAACAGGACTTGACTTTGTCATTCAGCACCACTTATTAAAAGATTTAAGTGTGTGTATATTAATCCTGAATGTATTCTTTTGATTCATTGCAGATTGGAGAAAATCCCAAATGAATTTGTGCATCCAATGATTGTTTCTGAAATGAGTAAAAGATGCGAGATTAAGACTTGAGACTAAAGTGATTCCACCCTGGAAATTAAAAAGAAATCATTAAAAGGCTAAAATCACCACGTCATTCTTAACAGTGTTGAGTTTGTGGAAACTTCCAAACAGTAGCTGGTTTCAGTCAGTGCAGTGGCAGTACAGGTGTCAGCATCTAATGTTCACGTCATTGAGCTTCTCACATTGCATGAACATCATGTCAACTGATGCGTCTCAACCTGATCTTTTTGAAACTGCAGCTGCTACTCTGAGCATCCATCCCGACAGGTCAGTCTTCTTTTATTATGAAAGCGTGACTCTGAGCTGTGCAGTGCCAGGCAGCGTCAGCAACTGGACAGTGAAGAGAAACACCTCCACAAAGTCTTCTGTTTCATGTAAGGAAGATTGGGGCTATTTACATGGATCATCCTGCACCATCAAGGGTGTCTACCCATCAGACAGTGGAGTGTACTGGTGCCAGTCTGGCAGCGGGGAGTGCAGCAACACCATCGACATCACAGTGAGAAGTACGCTTGCAATGCCAGATTGTTTTATATTAAATAAAAATAAAATGAACACATTTTTGCAATTTTGTAACTAAGTATAAAAACCAGAGTCAGAGATTACAGCTGATCTTTCTGCATTTCAGCTGGTGTGATCCTGCAGGGCCCTGCTCTTCCTCTGACGGAGGGAGACAGTGTGACACTAAACTGCTCCTACAAAGAGAAATATGCAAAGCAGTCTACATCCAATTTCACTACTGCGTTCTACAGAGATGGTACTTTTATTGGAAAAAGGCCCGAAGGAAGGCTGAGCTTCATCCGTGTGTCCAAGGAGAACGAAGGCTCCTACAAGTGTGTCCATCCCGCAGAAGGAGAGTCACCGGAGATGTGGCTGAGAGTGAGAGGTGATGGTGATGATGATGATGTTAGGTTTCATGAAGCTTTTGTCTGATGGCTAATAAATACTCTCACATTCATAAAGCAGCTTCAGTTATAACTCGGTGATTAAACTGGATGTTTGTTGGATAAACCTGACCACAACTAACTACCAAAACCTACATCACCATCTCAAATAAGAAGGGGATCAGCGCTGATCCCTGATGTCATCCAGGCCCCACCTCATCACTGTCTCATCCTCCATGACCTGCACCACCCGCACATACTTATCTGACACTCCTGACTTCCCCACAACAGTAACTATCTTGCACCCTATCACATGCTTCCGTCCTCAAACCCAACCAAGGCTTTCCTTCACTATGACGGAAATTAAGCTGGTATTTGGCAAATAAGTGCTCTAATCGATGCCCGACGATGAGAACACACCCTAGACATCCTTACTAAAAAAGAAAAAATAAAGAAAAAAACAAGAGGTCAAAAGAGAAATGTGCTGGTTTAACATTTTTATGCAGTAATTTGCTTTCCTTATCCAGAAACGAAATGACTGTGTGGTTCTTTATCAAACCAAATTAAATTAAATGTCACTGAAAGTGGGTCACCCACATGAAGTGTTTCAGGTTTCTGTGAGCTGCTTCCTGTATATTCAGTGGTCCTACCACAGGAAGTGCCACTGCAGGCCGCTGTAGGGGTTTTCATACATCTCGATGCTGTAAACTTTGACTCGCTTCACAGAAGCTGTTTTTTAATGTCCTGATGTGCTTCCTTGAAGTGTTTTTGTCAAAATGCACAGTCGACTCCGCATATGCATCAACACGAGATACGGATTTGTAATGAACCTTTTTTTTTTAAGGTAACACTTCCTCTAAACAGAAGAGCTGATGATTAAACTTTGTCTCCTGTCAGAGAAAGCTATCCCTGCGACCACCCCTGGTACTACTACTCCTCCTCCAATCGTTCTGCCCAAAGTGGTGAGCACGATCCTGCTGTTCATCCTCTACACTGGTATACTCATACTGTCTGTGTACACCTACCGGAAGTGGGCTCAAGGTAAGAAAACTTCAAAAGATCCTGATTATGTTAGTAGATATCAATTTTCCTTAAGGGGTCAGAGGACATAGCTGCTGAACAAATGTCAAAAATCTATTATATATAATTATTACATTTTGCAAAAACTAAAATTTCAGTCTGGACATTATGTTCACAATGTAAGCTTTTTAACCATTTAACCCATTAACCTTTGTGCGCATGCTGCCACCTTAGTTGCAGGCTTTGAACGATCTTCCAGCCCTTGCAGTGCTTGCCCATCAAGCATTTGCAGATGACGCGCCTCTCTTACTGATCTGTAACATGCACTTTTTTGGAAGGCCTTTATTGAAATAAGACAGTGGAGAGAAGACATGAAAGCTGGGGAGCAGGACTCAGAGTAAAAGCCCCCTGGGGTAGATTCAAGCCCAGGTTTCTGTATTAGCTATATGACATGTGTTCTTACTGAGAGTATAATAACTCTTAAACCTCGAATGTTCTTTGGATATTTGTCTCTGTATCTTGCCATGTTTTGGGTGATCGTTCTTGAAGAACCGTAGCCTTACCTCACTCTCTCACTTTTTGTGAAGAAATTTCTGAAACTCTGTTTTAGATCCATTAGGTTCAGGCTGGAGTTTATTACTCTAGTCTATAGGCTAGAGTTTCCTGTCTTTTGGCTCAAGTTGCCAAATATGGTTTGATGCAGTGCTGTGGGCCAAAATGTTATTTGGTAATTTGTGTGTGTGAATGTATTGCTGTAAGAGCAGGTTATCTACCAATCAGAAGGCTACAGAATAGGTTACAGTATCTGCCTCCATTAAATCTAAAATGTCCTCTTTTTCACGGAGGCCTGGACATCTTCATTGTACTGCTTTCACCATTTTATTTTTACTTAAGCTGCTGTCCTTGGAGGGGCATTTTGAGCCAGAAGTAGCTAATGATGTCAGAGCTACCACACAGATAACGATCATCCTGTCACCTAAAGCCAACATCTGGTTCATAGAGTGAAACCATAGAGAGTAGCAATGGTTATTATAATCTTTTGGTTCAGTCTAACCACATTAAGGGGAGGAGGGCATCCACAGTGGTGCAAAGTCGACTAATTACACTGTGTGATGCAGCCACCTGGTTGTTGCTGGTATGTTCATGCTCCTGCAGCGAGGGAGGATGCTCGCTTGTTTGCATTGCGTTTCACAGCAACGTTTCCAGCTGCTGTTGAGTCTTTTCTGTAGCAGAACAGCTGACAGACAATATCCTTGTTACGGTCAATGAGGTGTCAAAAGAGCTGGTTGTCAGGCAACAATAGGAGGTGTTGTTGTATAAAGCAGCTTATATGTGACTAAATTTTTACCTTTGCACAATGTTGCACTATATAAAGTTTCTGTTCTTCCTGCAGCTCGAGCTGAGGCTAAAAGGAAACGGCCTGATTGTCTGTAACTGGAGTTCGTGAAGAAGATGATCAACAATCATCGTATCACAGAGATTAAAGCTACAGTCTTACACTGATCCTTAGATCCTTTATAACCTCTCAGCAGCGATGATGTCATCATATAAACTCAACAGAAAACTGTCTCATTTTTGCATTTGATGAGTTTTATTTTTAAAGGACAAAACAATGAATGTCACGACGTTAATAAGAAGCACTCCACGAGCGCAAACCTCCACCCATGCAGCTCACTCTCCGGGCAGTATTTTCTGTCAGTATTGTAGTAGTGTATATACAAAATACTATATATATATATATATATATATTTTATAAAGCTACTATAAGACATATGTCATGTACTTGTTTATAATATGTGTGTCTAATGTATCATTCTTATGTATCAGTGTCTGTTTTACTGCTGATCTAAATAAATCAAAAAATGATACATAATGTTACTTTTCTACTCCCTATTGAAACCAGTTTGTTACATTACTCTTGTGTTACTCTGTTACCAGGGCTTAAAGAAACTATCTGCTGTGGTAAGTGGGATGAATAAGTAACAGTAACCTGGCAGATTTGCCTTGGGTGACATCACTGGGAGGACTTATTTTGATTGTGCGCAGAAGTCTGCCTTAATGGATTTGTACACCGAACTGTCTGCTTGATATCATCACATGGGTTATAACAAGATAAGATTAGAATAATGTGGTGGATAAATGGGTCAAATGTAGTACTTTGATCCAAGTCTTCCATATGTTGTCCTGTACAATACAAAAAGGTCATTTTAAACCATTTTCAGCCATATTTACTGCTTTTTAAGCATGAACATGACCTGGTTAGGTTGGGTTGGGTGGAAAGGTTAGTAATGTGTGCTGTCAATGTTAACGTGTTAATACGGCGTTAATACGGCGTTAACACGGGGTTAACACGGCGTTAACACAGCTAGATAAGTCCAGATGGGTTAATTGTTAATTGCATTAGTCGTGATGACGGCATTAATGCGTTTAAACTGCATTAAAGCGTTAATGCTGAGTGTTCGCATGTGTGTTGATGACGTTAGGTTGGTGTAGTCGTCTGCATTTTGTTCATATGAAGAAATCCAGGGCCATTTATGTTCTCAGTCTGATTCTGGCATTCCAGTGATAACATGGTGATAACCTTACAGGATAGAGATTTTCTGCATCATTCCATCTTCAGTACCTTTAAATGTTTAAAATAGAACAGAGAATAGAAGATACTGTATTGATCCCCTAAGGGAAATTGTTGTGTCACAGCAGCAACAGGAGAAAATGCACACACATACCAACACAATGTACACACATAACAACCAAATGTACACACGCACACACAAATAATAAATAGGAAAAATTCCTAGAAATACGACTCCTACAACTAAGAATACAACTACGAATAAAATAGTAATAATAAAGTAGCAATAATAATAATAAATAATAATGGAGATAAAGAATAAAGTGACCAGTGTCTCTCTGTATGGAGCACAGAGAGGTATTGCAGGTGGTGACAGCTCATCTCTTAGCCAGAGATGAGCTATTATACAGTGAAAGTGCAGATGGCAGGAATGATCTCCTGTAACGTTCTTTGTGACAGCGAAGCTGAATGAGTCTTTTAGAAAGGGAGCTCCGCTGTCTGTGTACAGTGTCATGCAGTGTGTGTGATGGATTGTCCATGATGGAGAGCAGTTTAGTCAGTGACCTCCTGTCCTTCACTGACTCAAACGTCTCCAGGTTATGTCCAATGATTTGTCCGGCTTTTTTAATGAGTTTATTGATCCTG
>VURO01022094.1:0-23952 GCA_015108175.1 Pelvicachromis taeniatus
ATATGGGACATGATAATATTATATGTGTATATATGTGGTTGTCTATATATATATAGAAAGCCACCATTTGCCATTTATAACTTATTTATTCTATTGTTTATAATTTGTTTATAATGTTTTCAGTAACCCAAGTGTCCTACATAGATATCAAAGATCTCAAAAGGTATCAAAACGACCGTGAACACCAGTAGAACCTTACTATTCTAAACTTAGAAGGTTAATCTCTCCCAACAGCCGACTGCAGGTAATCAGTCTCTGGGGAGGAAGAGTATTCTCTCTGTCCATCTCGTGAAAAGTGTGATGGAGGGCTCAGTCAGGGACATCACTTGGCGAACACCCCACATCAGCTCTGCACTCTCTCCAGGGGCTGAAATGATACTTCACTAGTGGTGTGTGAACAGCCCCTTCCAACACCAGGCATCCATCACTATAGACAGCAATTCAAAGACATTAGACCAAGGTGATTTTATTTTAATTGCAGAGATGTTCATAAGATGCTTTACTAACAGAAGAGCAAATGCCACTGTCAAACATATGACTATTAGCCTCCACCCAAACGCTTTTTGTATTCAAGGACATTCGCTGTGTGACTTGACTGTGATGACTGCTGAACTGGCAATGCTGATAAAACTGAAGATCTTGTTTTTCTGTCAACATGGGGACATGAGCAAATCTGATGATTGTTACTCTATAAAAGGAACTATCAGCAAGACTGTCATATGTATCAGTTATGACAGTGCAAAATTACACACAGCACAAGAGGCAGAGAAGCGAGTGAAAGAGACACTTCTTTACACGGGGAAGCTGAGATCAGAACAAACTGAAGTTGTTGTATTGAGAACATATTGTGAACGACTGTCCTGGCAACAGCAGTCAATAGTCATGTGTTTCCTATTTCCTCTGGAGTAAAGAGTAAAGCTATGAATACATAATTGAACAAAGGGAAAATAGTCCAGTCCAAAAATCAACCCCTGCAAGACCCATTAGTATGAGCTGCTTGTACTGAACAAAAAAATACCCCCAAACAAACTAATTCCACTTTTTCTTCAGTGCTTCTGTTTGGGGAATAAGAACTGGCGCCAACATGAAATGAGAGTAGCACAAAGTTGCCTTTTTTATACAATAGATACAATTTTATTTTTAGCACAAAAAGGAGCAGCTTCCATGTGATTGCAGTAATGAACATACAGAGTTTTATCTTGAACTGGTGTCTTCACCCTTAGACCCCGGCAACTGGTGGATTAGAGAGCTATAATTATCGAACATGGTGTGAGAAAATGGTATTTATTGGCATTATCTCAGTTCATGATGTCAGCCTGACTCGATTAACTCCTCCAGTGAAGAGTGAATGAGGTTATGGGCCTTATCAGGTAGGATTGTGCCTGTGAGCTGTTTGCTGTTTGCCTGTTTGCCTTTGTCAGTCATGAAGACCTTCTTATTGATGGCTGGGGTCTGAGAGGCTAAACCGATATTACAGTTTTTAATAGCAGCCCCGCAGATACTGTGCTCCCCTTACAGCACTGCGAAACCTTTGTTCTTCCTGCCTCCAAGCAAACATGCCTTTAATCAACTTCTAGACCTTGAGCTGAAGAGTAGTTTTAAAGATATGTTAATGAATGCAATGAAGTAGCAGTCAGTATCCACAGGCAAGGGCTGATGGTTCAACACATTGTGGAAGCTGTTTGCAAAGCAGTCATTCCAACAACTCCGTCGTCCTCTGGTACTCTCAACTTGATTCAGCATAGGCATCGTCTTTGGTGGACAGACCAAAAATTGTGCTGCAATGACAGATGAGGTGCTTGTTCTCAGTTCAAGATATCTGAGACAACTTAAGCAAAAAAAAAAACAACTACATGTGATGATTGAGAAGTGTTGGGTCTGGTTTGAGTCTAGTCTCCAAAAAGTGTAACTCAAATATTGCTGACATGTGAGATTCTGTAAATCTCGTCTTATCACATGGCTCCATACTGTGAAAAATCAATGTGATCTAGCCCTGTTTACAGTAATGTCACAGCATTACATTTCAGCAAAGTAACATCAGGAAGACACAACTATACAAGTGGCATGAATATTTTAAATAAAAAATAGGCCTGGCTTGTGCCTAATTAACACAAATATTGTGTCACAGAACACAGACATGTCAAATGTGATCCCACTGAGGCCTCCTGACATTATGTTGATGTTCTTATCTGTTGTTGTTACTCATAAAGTACTAGAACTGCACCCATCAGGAAACTGATCCATGGATGTCCCCAAAGCCACTTTTGTGATACCACAGCAGGTGTTATCATGACCACATTTTGCGTAAATGACATACAAGCATACAGGCGAAGGTCAAAGTAAATACCAGCCACACTTTTGGTAGTTTAGCAATGAAGACATTGAAGACATGGGCAGCGCTTTCTGAATTTCCTTTTCGAAGAAACTAAACACGGTGGACTCAGCTGTTTGATGCCATGCTTATCTTCATACATATGGATCTCTCATCTGCTCCTGTGAGCATTTTCTTTGCCCATCTGAATCACTGTCATCTGCTCTTTTCTGTGATTGGAACCGTTTTGCTCTTGCTCAGAGATTAGAGAATGTTTATGTTAGTGTGGGACTGTGTGGGCTGAATAGATATTTGTCAACAAAATAAATAGGAAATGCCCTCACAGTTAGCCAAAGCAAATGTACATGCATTATGATAGTGATAGGTTATTCAAAAATGTATCCTGCTGCCAAAATGCTTTGCAGCTTATTTCAGTCGCTCTAATTTGTGGATGCTGCGGTCTCAGTCTCGGCGAATGTGTGCTGTTTCTCTTTCTTTTAGCGGTGACATGTTGCAGAAAGAACGGATGCCCTCAGAGCACAACTTTGAAGATAGCTTGTGATGGCCTGCCCAGGTGCGAGAATAACATTAGACCTGCTGGACAGGTGGCAATGTGAGAGAGAAGGGCTTAGAGGCGCAATAATGAGGGGTATGCCAGCTAGACCCCCATCTGTTGCCATGCACAGAACTCTGATCCATTAAATTGCGGCACACTCAAGTTTTGTCACAGATGAGGAAATGTCTGCTCCTCCAATGTGTGTTTGCAGAGTTTTTATTACCTTGAAACCCTTTTAAGTTATCAGTTAAAGCACATATTTTAATGGGATATCTGCACCGGCAATTTCTTTTCACAAAGAGTACTTTTAAAGACAGAGCTTCCGCGTGTGTTTTTCTCTTTATTTTCAAAAGAACATATTATTCAACCCATGCTGTCCTTCTCTTTACTTATCTCCAGGGAAGCTATTTTTAAAGTGCCCAATCAGCCTGTGCATTCACTAATTAGAATGCAGCAGTACTTTGAGGAAGATTCCTCATAGGCACTGAAATGCAGTTGAGCCAAAGCTAAAGGGTCCTTAAAAACAGCAATAAAAACACATAGTCCTTCGTCTTTAACATGTTTTCAGACGGAAAATAGTGCCACATTTACCCTACATATGTAGTGCGAGACACTATAGCTTGATTTATAATGTTAAAAATGTAATGAGTTTTCAGCTCTAATATATATATATATATATATATATATATATATGTGTGTAATTTAATTTTTAAGTTGTGTTTAATACAGTTAATTGCAAAAGAAAGTCTCAGTCTGTGTTGACTCTTATAAAAGGATCTTTCATTGAAGTAAACAGTGTATTTGGAAAGGCACTGCCTTTTGAAGAAAACTTGAAATGCTACCACTGAAGGAGTAGTAATTAGATGTAACAGGTGATTTGGTGGTAAATTTGACATACTGATTGGAGAAAAAAAAATCTTTGAATGTGTGTACATGCATCATTCTGCTTATGGAACTTTTACACTTTGACATTCACACAGTGAATGTGTCATGAATAATCCACTGTATCGACAAGAATGAATGTGGATAAGTACTGTCTTGTTAAAACGGTCTTTTCCTTAAAGAAATCTCGTTTTTTGTTGTCTGGTTCTTTCTCAACCATGTCCCTCTATTGCCGTAAATCCAGCAATGAACAAAATGGGTTTGCAAAAGCTAAACACGAGGCATATTTTTTGTCTTCCTTGTTGCTTTCTTGTTTTAGAGGGGAAAGAGAGAGTCTTTTAGGGATTAAGAGTAAATTATTGCAGCTGGGAACTGAGCTACTGGGAATGACCCTAGCAACACTGATGTTCGTTAGGAGAGACGTTTACTGGGATTTCCCACTGACAGACAAGTGGCTGCTATGTTTCCAGACCCCGCAGTGTGGCTGTTGTCAAAGGAAAGTGAATTCCTATATACCCTGAATTCAAAACCCGTCTGGGGAGTGCACTGAGTGCAGCTCTTGGCTCATTTCCAGCAGACGCATTGTCTCATCCCCAGCAAGGCGTGTCTCTGGTCACAGTGGTCATTGCTTCCATCTCTCCCCTCCTTTGTAATCCACAAACTGACTTCAGCAAGATCTGGATGGTTCTTGACTTTACTGGCCGAAACAAAGGTTACTTGATCACTCTCAAAATGAGGCTGATTTTGAAACAGTGACATTAAAGCATCATCCTTCTAAATATGTGCAGTTACTGTATCACTACCACAGCAACTAGGCCATGAAAATACAAATGCAACCAAGAATCCTTATGTTTCTTACACAATTGTAGCTGATTGCACTCACCTAACTCTACTATTCATGTGTAATAGTAAGATATTAGTAAGATACTTTGGATTTGAACATTAAACTTCTTTTATTGTGGTGCTTATTTGTATTTATAAAAAGGAAAAGAAGATTTAAAAATGGAACAAAAACAACCACAATAATATTTTTTTTCACTAACTGCCTAAAATTGATTTTGTACTCTTATTAAAGATGAGAATGCCCAAATCATTTATATTTTTTCAGTGCACAGACAGACTTTCTGACCAGCTGGCACTGAGCAGTCCTGTTACAAGCCAGAAAAAATGAAAGCTTCTTTTGGCCACAGTGATTTACTTTTATCATGGAACAGTTATATAGTAGATTACTGACAACTCTCCACAGGAAGTATTCAGACAAGAACTCAAAATTATACTTAAGATTGTGAGGCTAATCCAGACCAAAGGGTGTCATAAAACAGTTGTACTGTTATGGTGCCCCTCCCTTATAAAACCATGTTACCACACCAGCATGTTGTAGCAAAACCAAACAGTGTGATTCTTTTTAGCATACAGTTTTAAATGAGTGTCACATCGGTTAAAATAAGAATAGGATTTTTTCTGCCACATACCGTCCCCTCAATAGCACAAGGGTGGGCAAATGTATTTAGCAGGACTTGCTATTCACCAATAGCTTATGAAAATATTATGCAGTAATATTCAATTATAATAATATCAAAATAGATGGTTACACCATAACCATGACTAATGGATTTTAGACGGGGGCCACGCTAGCTGTTAATTGCATTACTTAAGCTAATGCTGTAAAGCACTGACATGAATGAAGCTATTAGTTTCATTAGGTTAATTTGTTGTGATGGTATTGAACAGTACCATATTTGTAACGAGAAGGAGTCTAATGCAGTTAGATATGTTTGAATTTTGAGACACAAAGCATTCAAAACCACTGACTATCTGAAACATGGAATAATTTGCCTTTAGAAATTGTAGTAATGAATTTGAAAGCTGTTTGAACCGGGATCTCTGTCTGACTGTTGTCTTATTGTTTTCCAAACTCTGTAACAGTAGAAAACTTTAATTACCTTTTGAGATTTAGTTATTTGATTTACCAATCAGCATTTTTCATTATCAAAAATAATAAAAATGTTATTTCAATTTTATTCCACAACTTAGACATTCACATTACTCAAATTTTCATAACACATACATATAGGGTCTTGGGGGTGGGCACGCTATATGGTGTCCAGAGGATGGTCTGAGTACTCAGCCTCAGCTCTGGTGCCGATGCCCACCTCTCAATTTTAAATGTACGTAGACATTAAGGGTTCTCGGGAGGGGCTGTACTGACACCTGTTGCTCCCTGGCAGGAAGCATCATGCCCCTCCCATGTTTTAAATGCACTTTAGAACAGCACGCAGCAACACCACAGGCGGAGAGAGATATGGGGTCTTCACACACACCCGTTCTCTGTTCGCCATCAGGGCGGGGAGGCTGGGAGGAGCAGTTGGCCATCTGGTCGGGGTCTGGGATGCTGGGCTTCCCTGCTGCTGCAGGACCGGGGGTGGTCTGCTTGTCTCCACCCCGGGGAAAAGGGTAACATATCCTGGGTCTGGGGGCGGATTGTCCCTCCGGGGGCAAGGGTACCTAGACCTGGGGTATTGTGAGTGTGTGTGTACAGTGTCCATTTGTGTTTGCCTTCATGTTGGGCGAGTGTTGAGTATTTGTATATGTATGCATGAGGGTGGGAATGCATGTTTGTGCCTGTGTGTGCCTGTTTGTCTGTGTCTATATGTCAGGTTGGATCTTAGGCTCCACCTCTCTGGGGACATCTCTACTCCCACCACACTCTGTGTGGTGGCTGTTTCCTTGAACCATCAGTGTGTTGGTGGTTCTGGGTGTCCGGGGCTGGGCGCTCAGACATGTACCAGCTCACTCCTGGTGGCTGCTTGGCAGGGCCCGGCACCCGTGGCTCGGTCGGGCCCCTTCCAGGTGGTGGTGGGCCCTCGAACCTCCGGCCTCTGGGCCTGGAGCTCGGTCTGCCCTGGCACGGCTGGCTGCAGCCCCCTGTGGCTTCTGCATTGTGGCTGCTGGGTGACCCCATGTCTGGGGCTCTCCTTAGCTCTTTCCAGGAAGGTAGCACGATTGCCCCTCCGGTGGTCGTTCTTGTGATGCAGGTGATCCAGTGGATTTATTTTTATGTCCTCTCTCACTGTCCCTCGTCCCCTCTGTTTTTCTCTCCCTCCTTTTCTTTCTCTCTTTCTATTTTTCCTATCCCCCAGTCATGTCTGTCCTGTCTGTAATAACTTAAAATAAAATAAAGGTCAATTAAATAGTCCAATACGGCAAAGCTGTAATGATCCACTTGGTAAAATAAATCCGTTGGGCATCTTTCTTGGCCTTCAGACAGTAATTCTGATCCCTAAAGTACCAAACGGGACAGGCAGAGAAAAAAAAAGATTGAAAGGCTTGCAGAACTGGGGATTGGTAATATTAAGTGCACTACACAGTAAATTCCTGACATTGAAAATATTTGGGTATTAACAATAGGAGACTTTGTTTCCAAAAATGGAATCACTGGAAAACATGTGTGGCAAAAGAATGCTGCAAAATGCTAGACATGATTGACATACACTTAAAATCTTATTCGATTGATTTAGTTTTGCATTGTCAATGACATTTGACTATTTTTTTACTGTGTGAAATGGTAGCTTTTCTTTCAGTAAAAGCCAAGAGAACAGTTTGATGAGGAGAGATGTCAACAAAGTAGACGTGCTGTCCACTCTGACACCATAATACATTTTGCCTGCTTTGTAACTGAGACTACATTTCAAAAAGTCAGTGTGAGAAAAACAAATGTAGAAAACATGGTTTGGAGATACATTATTAGTTTACTATGCTTTTCTAAATAGCATTTTTTGTTAGCTATTATATAAGTGTTGCTGAGAATTTTACACCTGTTAGGAAACTGTTACCTACACTGTATTATGAATTCAGTTCTTGAATTTTGTAGCTTTCCCTGTTCAAATAATATATTTAGAAATGTATTCAATAAGGGGATCAAAAAGCAGCTCTTACGTTCCCTTTTCCTGTATTTATTTTTGTTATTATTTCTTTTTATCAGAATATTTTATTTATCATAATCTGAATCATAATATTTTGTTAATCCTTAAGGAAATTATGTATAATTCAGATATAACCTCTTTCTGTTACTCCTGTCCACCTCCTTGCTCATCTGTAGCTGCTCCTTCCTGTAGTCTTTTAATTTCCTTCAGCGGCAGCTATTGTGCATGTGCTGTGCAAAGGCACAACACGCAGATGTAAGATAAAGCAAATGATGAAGATGTGCCAAAAATAAAAATTGAGTTTTTTTTAACATACACTTAGTCTGTCAAAAAAATATGTTGTTTCTACTGAGTGATTTTTTGGGGGGAAGCTATAATTCCCTTGGTAATCCTTTGTTGAGTTTTCTTTCTTAGTTCTCATTTGTACAGTAGACAGATGTTCAAATGTTTAATTTGATTTGTCTGTGGCATGCATGTCATCACTGCAACAGCTGCTGATGCCACTTTAAAACAAAGCTGATATATTCAGGGTTTTGAAGGTTTTATTAAATTCCGTGCATTTGGTGACCTCTTGATTGATGTTTAATTTAATTAGAGTACACTGTGTATTTCTTCTGTTTACCTCTACTGATTATGCTGAATGTGATTTCCTTTTCTGTTATATTGGTAGTGGTGTCATAAGCTTGCAGGCCTGGTGGGACCAAGGAGAATGAGAAGCTAACTCCAGCCCATATGAAGTGGTTTTTTTGGTCTCCATTCATTTCACCTGACTGGCAGCTGGGATTCCCTGTTGATCTATTGTTTGCAGTGTCATAATCTAATAAGCTCCAGGGAACTTGTGCTAAAACTTGCATATTATAAGTTGGCAACAGCAATGTGACAACTTTTCTCCAGCCGAGCCGAGGTGACATATTGCTGCCTCTGGTGCCTCTATGCAGTAGTCAGTAGAAATGTGTGTTTCTTGACATAGGATGATATCTTCAGCTATTTTGCAAACTTAATTCATGAGGTTGTCCTAAAATTAACTAGCTTTTTGTTTCTAGCCCTGCATTAGCTAATGTTGCATGTCACACGGAGGTATAGCAAAGTGATCACCAGATGGATGCTGGAAACCAAATGGTGGCTGTGGACTCACCATCCTTTTTCCTGCTCACAGTTGTACTGGTGCCAGGGCCATTAACCATTGCAGAAGACATCATGTCAAGAGGTTTTCCAATCTTAAGCCACTGAAGACTCCATTGCCAAATGGTCAAGGAGACCTACTGTTGCTTTTGCAGGTCCGAAGGAGACTTAATCACTTCCTCAGAGTCAGCACATTGTCTCTGATGAATGACAAGCTGCCTCTGGGGTGCAATGTTCTGGCGCACACATGGCCCTAGGGTCTACACTTTCACTAATTTGAGTATCCTGCAGCTTATTCAGGTAGAAGGAGTGAGACTGTTTGAGGTGGCTCCTCTTTTGCCCCATTTGCCATGGTTTCACCAGTTCTGCCTCTCTTAGACAGAACACAGTGGGAGTTCGAGCTTCGAAGAAACCTGCTGTCTCAGGAGAGTGGGATGCTATTTCACTGCTTCCCATCAGGGTTCCTCGAGATCCCTGAGAGAGACAGACTGCTGGTTTTAGTTACCAAAGGCTTTAGTGAGGACTGTGTTCCATACACTAGGGCTGCACTGGGAAAAGAAGTGGGTCATCACCCCACAGTATGTTAAATGAAAATTAATTCTGAAATGAAAACTGTTCACTTATTTGTTAATTAGTTAGTTAGTTATTTGCTGTCATAATTTCAAGCATAATATGAAATATTTGAAGTTCTGTAAGGATCAGAACAAAACGATCCTTATTTTAATGTTTTTTTAAAACAAAAAATGAAGTCTGCTGATGACATTCAAATCTCATCCTATGGTAAAGGAATGAACCTGATGAATGCAGCAGAAAACACAATAATAAAAAAGTGAGGAAACCTTGTGGCAAATATTTGTCTTTGCTTGAATTTCATATCCAGTCCTGTGAATTGCTGAACTTACAACTCTCGCTTTCAGCAACTGCTTGGTGATACTATTAGTATCTGGCCTGACCAGGTTACCACTTGCCTTACTTAACTCCCTACTGGGAGACTCTTGGACTACCCACCTGTAGTAGCTGATTAATGACATGTGGCCTCCACTCTTCAAATGCAACTTTGAAGAGCAGAGTCCAAGCCCTATTTGAAAAGGAATCCATTAAAAAGCTATAATCCCGAAAGGTAGAGTCACTCATGCCATGGATAGTTGGTATTTTAAAAGGCAGCGAGGGCTTGACAGCTGTTATTTAGAGCAGAGGCTCAGCAGGTTAACCCACAAAAGAAAGGCCTCATTACTGATAAATAAAACACAGTGCTCCAGAGTTTCAATAATAACATGAGTAGTGAAATTCCCGGGAAGCCCTGTTGGAGTCTCTGAGTAAAGGTAGATTCACTAAGAGTACCAGGCTTTCTCCCCTTGCCAAAGGCAACTCAAAATCATTGACTTGGAAGCACTCTGACTTTTAATTTTAATACCCTAAGCATGATAGCTCATGTGCCTTACAGCCAAAATGTGCTGGTTAACGGTTAATTTGCATGAAAACCTAAAAGAGAGCTTTATGGTTGTTACAGTTTCCATTCTTTCCATGTTGTTTCTATTGTTCCATCATAAAGAAGGCGAAATATGGAAAGAGTGATTATGAGGTTCTGCTAGCCCCAAAGTGAATCAATTTAACTGAAAAATTAATTAAAAAAAATAAAAATAATTGGAAGTACACGTTGAATGGAAAGCTTGTCACTCGCCAGTGACAGTTATTGCTTTTCTTCCTCCTTCATCTTTTCAGCATCCTGTTATCCACTTTCAAATTGTAATGCTAGTATCAAGTCACAAAGTCACTGTTTGACTTTAATGTTAGGTTGGATTTTGTTCTTGAACTGCATGGAGTGTTAAGTGCCTCTCATTGTAACATCTCCAACACATCACCTTGTCACTCTCAACAAGTTTTCAATTCTGGTTGATCGTAAAGCATAAACGTCTTTGCAAGCCCAGGTGATTTATGAAGCATCTATTGCATATCAAGGTGGAAAGCTTTAAGGACGACACTTGTGTGAATGTGAGCAAATTCATCAAAGTGGATTATCTTTGTGGCCAGAAGTGCTCTCCAGAGATTGACCTTCTTTAGAATTCCATCACTGGGACATGGAACACAACTGTGAGTATGTTTTGAAAGATAAGGGGCTGATATACAAGGAGGGTGACCATGTGTGTGTATGTGCATCTTGCATGTAGTTACATAAGACACGGGACAATCCTGTTTTGTCAAAGAAAATTTTGATGAATTATGTTTATAGTGCTTACCGACACCAACAGGGTGTCTCCCATTTTTAGGCATTAGAACATCAAGTCGTCTTCACCACCTCTCAGCTTAATTTCATATGCTGAAGTAAAGAAGCTTAATCTAACATTTAAGCAAAACCTTGAACTTTACACAACCTGGTTTCCACAAATCATGACTTTGACTCGGGCAAAAGCCAGCTTATTTAGTAGATGTCACACTTTCACAGTTTTAAAATGAGTTTAGATTTGCATCAAGTGCAATATGGGTAATATACATTTCTTTTTACTCAAGCAAAGTGCATCGGTTCTCTCCGGGTACTCCAGCTTCCTCCCACTGTCCAAAGACATGCGATTATTGGGTTTAGATTAAGTGGTGTGAGTGTGAATGGTTGTCTGTACAGGGTGTACCCTGCTTCCCGCCCTAAGACAGCTGGGATAGGCTCCAGCCTGAATTGGATAAGCAGAAGAGAATGGAAGGATGGATTTCCCATTGATCCAATACCACATCTCTTTTTCCCTAAATGTGCTTATGAAATATCATTTAAAGGAAGCCTTTGTACCATGAGTCATTCTGCCAATAAAGCAAATGAGCAAAGTTATGGTTATGCATATGTAACCACTGTGCTGTCTTTCAGTTATTCTTTTAAATAAAGTACTCGCTGTGAAAATGATTGAAATATTTTCATTTATCAAATGAAATAAGAAATGTCATTCACTTGTTTTCTGAATTAAACTGGTTATAGGTCTCATTACTGTTCTTTGCAGATTGTGAAATTCATGTTTGTTATCATACATTCCCTTGTGCCATATGAATAAAGACAGTGTCACCCACCATCATGCTAGACTGAAACTAGAGGAGAGTAGTGGAGTGTGTGCCTGCCATTATCCTTGGGGTTGGCAGAAAAAGACTTAGGAGGTTTGAGTCTTGGATTGCCTTAAGCAGGGACCCTCATCTGCATGCAGAGGGGCTTCTACAAGGCATTGGCACAGCTACATAATGTCAAGCAATTTTGTGTAACTCAAGTATTTGATTTGTGGTATAGCAGCAAGTATAGAGATGGACACAATCTCAGTTTATATCGAGAACAGCTAAACTAGACTGAAACATAACCTCATTTCATGCATACCATAACTTGCCTAACAGGTAGTAGTGAGTGACAGACTGCTGTGTTGACATCCTCGCCTTATTTTGACTGCCACAGAAAACGGGGTTTTGGCCAGTTAAAAGATTTAAGCTGCATCTGAGTTGTTCAATGTGCAGACAGGAAGTAAAAGTACAAGACAGAAGTAAGCGTTTTGTGTCTTTTCATACTAAATTGCCAGTCTATATCCTTCATGTTGCTGTACTGCAAACAACTTACAGCCTCTATTGAAAAGGCAATTTTGTGTCGAATGGGCCGCTGAAATGGTAAATCTTAAAATGTTGTGCCTAAAGCAAAAACAAAGATTTGACTTAAGTGATGCTATGGAAAGAATGAGGTAGAAGAAAACAAGCAAAAAATAGAAAAAAGTAATAAGTATCACAATCCAAGACCAAGGCTGGAGCTGCATTATTCCCTGTCTGATGCTATGACTCATGTTTTTGCCAACGTTGAACCAATCCTTCAGAGCTGTTATTGGTCAATTTTCTCTTTCTCTCTTGTATTTGATAATCATATAGTCAGTTAAGTGTAATTTCAAACATGTCCCAAGTCCAACATTTAACAAAGATGTATGAAGTCATATGAGTTACGAATTACATTAGATGCTGCATATGACCTAGTTCTCTGTTATTTTTTCCCTGACATTTTAGCCTTGCAGCGTGGTGGTTAGCACTGTTGCCTCACAGCAAGAAGGTCCTGAGTTCAATTTCACCATCAGGCAGGCCGGGGTCTTTCTGTGTGGAGTTTGCATGTTCTCCCCATGTTTGCGTGGGTTCTCCCCGGGTACTCCGGCTTCCTTCTACAGTCCAAAGACATGCACTTAGAGGGGATAGGTTATTTGGAAACACTAAAATTGCCCATAGGTGTGAATGTGGGAGTGACTGTGAGTGCAAATGGTTGTCTGTCTATGTGTCTTAGCCCTGCGACAGACTGGCGACCTGTCCAGGGTGTACCCCGCCTTTCGCCCCTGGACAGCGCCCCCTGTGACCCTGAAAAGGATAAACGGAAGCAGATGGACAGATGGTTTTAGCCTTATTTCTGTCCTATTGGACAGAAATAGTACAGAGTAAAAACAAAAAGAATGCAAGTAGAGACCAACGGACTGATGACATGCAGGAAATGGTCCAGAGCAGAATCAAACCAGGCTCTTGCAACGTTTCAGCATATGGGTCTCTTGCTCAACCAAGTAAACTATAGCAGCACCCTGTCGTTAAACCTTTTAAAAATCCATTCTTACCATTGCCTGTGCAGAGGTGGCTTGCTAGCTAAAAGGTTAAAATTAGTGTCAGAACAGGACTGGTGAGCCAAAGCACAAAGATCAGTGGCTTCATCTTCATAGGCATGTACCTGAAAGTATCAGCCAAAAATGTATACCTGTAGCTTATCATTATACTATATGTGTCATCTCTAAGTTTTTTCACAGTAACACTACATATCTAGTGATGATGCCCTTTTTACAGTAAGTTATACGGTAAATTGTTACGTTGTAAAAAATAATGACAGGAAATATAAATCAAATAGGAAAAATTATTAGCATTGTAAAACATAACTTTAATGCTCAAAGACAATAATTAACAGACGTTTAATTTTATTTTCATTTTTGTAGTGCCTGGCCAGATATTAAAAGCAAACTAAAAATAAAAAGCTTAGTTTAAATATTACACGGCATTAGATTTTTATCTTTCAGTACTGCGATAAATACTGAAGGTTTTTTTTGTTTGTTTGTTTTGGGGTTTTTTGTTTGTTTTAAAGTTTATTTTAAAACGTGCTTGTGGTGGGCAATGGCATCAATTATTTGTCAGGCAGTAATATATGGGAATCATATATCAAAAAAATAAATAAATAATTTGACTTTTTCTTTTGTGTCTCGGCTTTCTAGAACCTTCACCCTCTTTTTCATCTTCTGGCTCTGACGTCTACATTTCATTCCTCCTGTTCATTTTATTCTCCATTGCCTTATACTCTTTGTTCTCTCTCCCTTTGTACTTACTGCCTCTTTTCCGTCTCCTGCCAAAGTGTTTTAAAGTATAATTTAGTAAAATTATATATAGCCTTTCTGCATTTTATCAGCGTCTGAGTTGACGTGCCATTTTGGATGTAAATGTTCAAGAACACATAAACAATAGCAAAATGTACATTTTGCAATCTTGTATTAACAATATTAAGACAGTATAACTTTGCTTGGTGTTGAGCTGTTTGTGTTGTTGTTAAATTGAGCCTAAAGCTTCAATTGTAATTATCTCTCCATTAATTAGGCCTGCATTGTTTATGTACGCTAAAGTCTATATACTAATACTATAAGGAGTGTAATATTAATCTTATCTGGGGAAAAGATGGCAGCACTTCCCTTAACTTCCATTCTATCTTAATCACCTAGCTGTTATTTTTAGTATCTTCATCGTTTCACAGCTTTTCCAAAGTTGATGTAGACATTAGATAGTGTTTCAGGTCAATTAACATTTATGTGTAAATGTTACTGGCCTCATCTAGAAAAAGATGGCACTGAACATTTTGAAAAACTGAGGGGAGGGGAGGTTTTTCAAATAAATATCCGATTTCCGTCTTTAACAGAAATGAAAAATAAAAAAGGCTTCACAACTTTGACTGAAATTGAATGAATGCAGAATAATCATGTTAGGTAGCTTGTTTGCTTGTTAAAGTACTTGTTAAATAACAACCACAGGCTAAGACTTCCACTCCACCAACACAACACAACTTTGATATTTGGGACTGAATGAAAGAGTTATCTTGGCTTGTGAGACTAGTGTAATAATTTACTAATAATTGTTATACCTCACAAAGTATACAGTCCCACCCTTGTTTTACCTCAGGGGTCATATTATCATGGAAAGAAGATACATCTATTAACATCTAGGATGGTGCTTTTGTAGCTGTCTGATGCACAGGCAGTGCCATGAAATTAAAATATATAAAACTGTGGAAGGAGTCCTGCAATGTGGGTTGTGCCTCTAAAATTTGTGTCGTTGAATAACAGATATTTTTTGGATTGACTTTCACTAGAACCAGTTTTGTTGGTCCAGTTGAATAAATTAGCTCATTGCCTGTTTTTACATCTGCTGAAAAAAGATGTTTTTGTTTTTACTAAGGTTTCACTTATGAGTTATTTATTTGGAAAATTGTGATTCTTTGCGCATATTTCCAACCAGATGCACTGCATTCATGCTTTGGGGCAAAAGCCTGGTCTGCTGTGCTTGTTCTCCATAAGTTCGCATATTGCTTGCACCCAAATTAATCGAAAAAAATATAAACATATCAAAACATCAAAACAAATTTTGCATGCAAGCGCCACATTTTGAGTGCTGAGTGTAGTAAAATGTCTGTCAAATAGCCAGGGCCAGTGAACCATCTTACTACTTTCTAAAGAGGGCGTTTGATTTTTATGTTTTTTAATTAGATGGAAGGGGTTTACTTCATACATTTTTTATAAGCAGTTTGATTAACCTTATCTTTGTTATTGGTTTTCCCTTCAAGTATGATTTTGTTATATTTTTCTATTAACCTTTATTGGTTAAAGTCCCACTTTTTTTTTTTTTTACTTCCAACTCCTTTTGGCACATCTTTAACTATTACATACATCATCTTTTAGCCCAATGAGAATGTAACAGGCAAAAATAAACTTATAAACTACTACTGGATTTTGGTGTAGTGCATTTTTTACTGACTCCCCTATTACTGTGTACTAGGATTGTATGTTGCATTTACTTTTACAATAACAGTGTGACATGGAAAGATGACTGGGTCTTATTCATCACACAGTGGCTACACCTTGACACAGCTGTGTTAAATCAGGTTTTTGCAATTACTCTGGCTTGCCTTCCCCTGCTTGTGTTCCTCTAACTGGAGGGACACTTGCAGGCCTTTTGTTACATGAAGTGCTCCAATTGAAACACAGTAGAGACAAGATGAGAAAATTGAAGAAGGAATTGGTTTGGGGTGTCATCAGGTACAATATGTGTGTCTGTAATGCTACCTTTCACAGTGTTCTACCAGTGTGCTTAAATTGCGGTGTTTTTATTGGACCAGCAGTAGAGATGTATGGGACCATGTGCTCCCAGGAGAAAGAAAAGTAAGCTTGTGTTTATCTGAGTGGAAGTGCTGTTATTAATAGAGGAGTAAAGCAGAGGGCTCTATTATTAGTATAATTTATTGGTTATTATTAATACATGGAGCTGAAGACACTAATCACTGAGTACAGCTTGACCCTAGTGATAACCACCTAACACAAAAGTATTCACTGCTAAGGGGATTTTGCAATTAAACTTAACTAACTGCACAATGTCACGTTCAACAGACTGATTGCAGGGGGTCACCAATCTTTACTATTATAAGAGCCATTTTTAAACTTTTCTAAACCCTTCAAAAATGGCGTGGAGCTGTGAAAAAAATCTTGAGATTCATAATGTATAATATATATTTTTAAACTATTTGTTATATGTTTGTTTAGCTTGGCATAATGATGGTAATAGTGCCTGTTAGGTATAATTGAGCCTGTCAGTATTACTAAAAGGTAAAATTAAAATGTTTTGCCACATGTGGCTAGATAAGTTATCATTATTTAGTTTCTGATTATAATAATACCTTGTTTTTGTTGAAATTATAGAATCACAAACTAGAACTATAATAACTAATTATTATTTAGTTGTTAATTTTATTGTAATTCAATAAAAGATATCTGTCATCGTGTTTAGGCCTGTTTTGATATATGGGTAACTACAAAGCTATACAGCCATGCATAGCTGCAGCTATGAGTCCTGCTTCCTGCTCGACTTCTTCTTTTTTTTTTTTTTTTAGAATTTATAGTAGGAGGCTATGGACAAGCCATTTATGTGTATATTTATCCAGGCTAACCAATGCAATCGAGTTTAAGGGTAATTTTGATATTTCTCTAGCTTTTTGTTAAAGCCATATAGAGATGCTGGAGATTGGTAAGAGAGCCACATATTTGGGAACCATGGGACTCAAACTGTTACACAAGTGTTACAGATTGTACTTGTAAACGTTCTGCTTGTAGTTTGCCACACTTTGTGCAGGTTTTCTGTAATTAGCTCAAAGGTAAACAGGAATCTTCCCACAAACAAACCATAACTTTTAACCTAGAGGCTCCTTCTATAAAATGTTGTGAGATGCTATAGTCATTTGTACAAAAACACTGCAGCCCTAAAATTTTCTAAGCATTACATTGCAATTACATCACATTATGAGCTGGTACACAGTGCAAAGTACATAACTCAGTGTGATGTCCAATTGCATCCATGTGAGAATAGAATTCCCAGAAAGCTAGTGGGTGACCTGTGTGCTGCTGCATGCTTTACCCAGGCAATTTCCTCTATTTCTCAAGTTAAGCACATGTCTGATGTGGACTATCTCCTGTTGGATGTTAAATGAAATAAAGGATATCTATGGACAAAGTCTAATTTTCCGAATGCCATGTTTATGTTTATCGAAGCTGATCAGTAACATTTAAATGAGAACATTCTCCATATTTCTTCAAATAGGTTTCTGGCACTTTATTTAAAACAGTTGTTGGTAAACTTGGATGTAAAGTGAAGCATCAAATTAATAGAAATTTAATGAGCAATGATTTTGATAATCTTCTGACTGTCCTCTGCTCCAAATGTTCCAGCTTTTTCTCAGTTTAATGCCATTCCAAATTGGATATTGCTGGTCTGTGAAATGTTGGCTGATCAAAAACAAGCATTTTGAAGACCAAAAATTTCAGCTACCCGCCACTGATGTTTGAGGGCCACCCACATGCACAGCTCCCAAGAACAGCTATTAAAACTGCCCTGTGATTCCACTTGTGGCTGTGTGGATGTGAGCTGAATATGATGAAGTACTTCCCTGTCAGAGGGTTACTTACAGCCACGCTGTCCCAGGAGAGTCTGCTGTGTGACACTGGCAGAAGGAGAGCAGTGACCCCAGTGATGGCCAGCTGAGGGACAAAGTCCAGAGCTTACTGTTAGAAGGCAAACTTCTCAGTGGTTGGTTAAGCTAATCACCACAGGGATCTACAGCCATCGCTTTGTTAAAGCTTATATTCCCATGTTAGGAAATGAGTTTTAAAGATAAGTGAATAGTCTATTTACTGACATGCTTTAACCTGACAGAATGTAACCAACAGGCTGACTTCGTGCCTCTGGTGGGTAAACTGGTCAAAGTGCCATTGTTCTGGTTTGTTATATTTCCCCTTTTCTTATTGCTTTTCTATGTCATTGTCATTGACATGCTATTATCAGTTTTATTGTTCAGTTCTGGCAAATATTGGATTCATTGAGCTGGTGTGGTATCCCTATTCATCTTGGACATGGTTTCATCAATTTCTGCTGTGTTTGGCTTGTCTGGTTATGTAAAGCTACTTTAGATAAGCTGTTGTTCCTTTATTTTTGTTTTGTTTTTTAACATTTTGCAGTCTTAATTTGTTAACCATTAAGTAAGATTATTTTAGGCATGGTGATAAATGAGTGTAAGTATAAACTATGCTTAAATAAGCATCAGTCGTGTATATTTGCTTGAGTCTTGTTAGTACTCTTTTATCTTGAAAGCAACGGCTTATGCTATTTTAAGGGTTATTTTATAAACCACTGATATTTTTGCGATTTTGCTATTTGGGACAAAAGGAAAATTCATTTTTTAAATCCCACTGAGGAGGCAGTGAAATAGAACTGTAAGAATGTGATGTGGTTTATTTTACTAATTGCAACAAGTATTTAATAATAATCCACTAGGATAATTGTAAAATACTCCAAAACTGCATAAAAAAGCGTGTCTCTATTTGGATATATACAGTTAAAAACATGGATGGCCATTGTTGTTATGAAACAACATAGGCCAACTTGATACCTTGACTTACAGTTATTACATTTATAGACTTTTTTTTTATCTTTCATTTTTAATTTTCATTTAAACAATACAGAATTCATCAGTGACATGTCACATAGCACCCTAAACCTGGAGGAGATTTTAACTGATGCATATACTAAAACAGTGTTTAGTAGCACCTTCTCTTACATGTTCAACTTGAAACAATAGCCTTTCACCCATTTAGCCCCTTCAATTCTGAAGAGTCCAATAAAATGCAATGTTTTTCCTTAATAACTTAATAATAGGATTACTTACAACAATGTATCTAATTGATCTAATGATTATACACACATATATAAAGGTGCAGCATTGTATTTTATTACACTGAATGATTTCCAAACCTGCTCACAATTATTCCTGCTTTAGAGATAGTTGACTATGCTCATTACTCTATGATAAAGTGTGATTATTAATAATTACTCAGATCATTTAGTCATATGAACAGTAGCAGGTGGGTGTTTGCAGTATCTCCACATGCTATAGCGTTGCACTTGTGCAGTTAACCATGAGACAAGTGTATTAAATATACTGACATTCTTACAGAGAAGTGTGTTGTTATGCGTTCTCCTATTGATTTTTAGTGAAAGTCCTCTTAGGAATGTCAAAGTGTTATACTTTTCACAGAGAATGTATTGATATGCTTGCCATGTGCTTGCAAACATTTCCAGTTCACAGCAAGGAGAATCTTATCATGGTGTCTGACTTTGTCAACACTATTAAATTTAGAGAGAGTCTGTGATTAATAACTTCCACATAAGGAGAAAATAGGAAGAGGCGCAGGCTTGAAGGCTTACAGAAAGATTAATGAGTGTCAAAAACAATGAATTTTCCATTAGATAGTAGATTGGCATACATTGCTTGTATGATCTTCTAAGTTTCCTCATCAGATAACAGTTTGTTCAAGGATCATCAAAAAAATTACCCATTTTTATAGATAAAAATGTTGTCCCTTGTGCACACTTCAGATTACCACTGACCTATTTTTAAGTCAGAAATATTACTTTTTCCAAAAGACTTCGCTCCACTCACACTGAGCCACACTCGCCACACTGAGCAATATAATCATAGTTTTTATTGAACATTTGACCTGACTATTAAGAGAGAACAAACATGAATGTGCAGAACTGGCCTCATGAAGGCTGGTGACAAAGAGAAAAAAAAAAGGATTGATTACAGGACATAATTTCAGCAGCATTATTTAAAACACACATACACATACAAGCACACAGGACGGGTCATGCCTCTCTAAATCCTTCCTCTGCAACTATGTTATTATTGTTACCAGAGATGGCCAGCCGATATCAAATATCAGCAATGGGGAAAACAAACACACAGCATTGATGAGCATGTTGAATACTAATGCAACTTTGAGTAGCAGAAAAATGATAAGAAGTGAAAAATTATCCTTCACAACAAGAGAATCAAATGAGGCATGCATAGTGTGAACAATGCCACTGGCACCACCAGCTGGAAAGGAATAGTGGCCTGTTGGATATTTCCCATAATAGACCAGATGTGTCAGCATACAGTACATTTGTGGACCGGAGAAGAGTGGTAAATTGTATAAGCAAGGCTTTCTTGACAATTTCAGAAGTGCTTTTGTGAGTTATTTTTCTCTGTCCACAAGTAGCAGCACATTGCATGACCTTTAGTCAGTGAGAAATTTGTAAGTAAAACATTACATTTCAAACAAAAATAAATCACTGATGCCAAAATAAAAAAAATAAGAAAGATGACAAATTACAAATGCTTGAAAATATCTTACTACATGTATTTGTTTATACTTCTGTTCTTTCTAATGCAGAATTTCAGAATCATATTTTCTTTAAATGAAGTAAACTCAGTGTGTTGTTTCTGCAGGTGTTGGACTGTATATACTGCACCTTAACATCAGGTTCCACAGATTATTCAGATTATTCCCCAAGGAATCCGACTTAAGCTAGAAATAGTGTAATATAACCAGCCTCACAAATGCAAACAAGCTCTAACAGGAAGACCAATAGTGTGTTTGCCTTCACTTTTTTCCCTTTCAATCTCTGTTTCATTGATGAATTTTTACCATCCAGTGCTAATGGTGTATTCAACTAATATCTGGTAATCTGTTTACACAGCCAAATTAAATGGACATGCCCCTTTTGTGGTGACAGAAATCTCATACTAGTGTGCTGACTGATTCTGGGGACAGAGAGCAATTTTTCCTTTCTTTTTGGAGGAGGTTAGTTGTTGCCGGGAAATCCAGTTCAAAACCGATTTTTGATCTGCTTTTATTGAGGTGGACACTAAGGAAGGAATAAAGGAATTTTATCAATTGGTTAGGTAGTGAGATTAGGCAGTGGGTTAGGGTGGTTAACAGTAGAGATAGAGATGTGCTAACATGTAAAGAGCATGTTGGGCACGTATTTTTGAGAATAATGAATGTAGCGAGATCAGGACAGAGTCCAGAGAGTTAGTAAGGAGGGAGTAAGAGCTGCTGTGAAGAGGATGAAGAGCGAAAGACAGTTGGTCCAGATGACATACCTGTGGAGGTACCGTACAGAGATGTCTAGGGGGAGATGTCTGCAATAGCTTGCAATGATTAAAGCATTATCTTGCTGGCAGAAGTAATAAAGGGAAAGATATGGACATAAATAATAGTCAGGTAGCCTGTGATTGTTTAAACTTTGTTCAGTTGTTACTAAGGGACCCAAAATGTCCCATGAAAATATCCATGACACCATTACACAACCACCTATACTGTTGATATCCTGATATGTTTTCATATACACCAAATTTTGACCCTACTATCTGACTCTCACAACAGAAATTAAGATTCATTAAACCCAGCAACGTGTTTCCAATCTGCTATTGTCTGGTTTTGTGAGCCTGTGTGAATTGTAGCCTCAGCTTCCTGTTTTTAGGGAGCTAATCTTAGGAGTGGCACCCAATGTGGTCTTCTGCTGTAGCCCATCTGCTTCAAGGTTCAAGTTGTTTCTATTCCCAGATGCTCTTCTTGCACACCTTAGTTATATTATATTATCATTTGAATTATTGTTACTTTCCTGTCATCTCAAAGCATTCTAGCATCTCTCCTTTGACTTCCAGCATCAAAAAGACATTTTCACCCAGAGAATTACCACTTAATGGATATTTTCACTTTATTGGACCATTCTCTGTAAACCCTGGTGAGATATGTGTGGAAAAATCCCAGAAGATCAGCAGTTTCTGAAATACTCAGACAGGCACTTTAGGGGATTACATACTCACCTCGTGTACTCGTGTTATGACATCAAATAACTGCTTTGCATAACATGATTACATTAGTTGGCTTTAACTTGATCCAAAGATCCTTGGTGTTTTACTGTCCTAACAGATGCTACTGTAAAGCTGTATTTAGTATTTAATCATATCATATGCAGCGCTATTAGCAGAAAAAAATGGGCAGTTATTTACCATAAACTATATTGGAGTGTTGTGACTTTTGTGCAGCATTAATTGTAAGTAACTACAATGATATCACTTGGGACAGGAGCTACAGATGCATGTTTTAATGAAGGATTAATGGTACAAATAAGGTTGTAATAGAGTTAAAACTGATAAAGGTGTAATAGTCAAGTCTTTTGTGTCTCTTGGTAATGTATTGGTGATAACACTTGACACATCATCAAGTTATGTTATAAATGAGTACTGAGTATACTACTCCCATTTCCATATTAACAACATTTAATCTTATACTTCCTGTCACCATGGAGCAAATAATCATTATGCTATCAATTGTATTCCTTCACACTACCTATCTAACTTGCTGTCTCCTTGCTTTACCCCCTCATGCTATCAGTTGCTGGGACAAAAAGCAAAGCGAAAGGTGAGTTATTGCCTCCATTTTCTTGCTACATGATTTATGTTGCGCGCAGTTCCCAATAAACAATGTTTGGATCACCCTTTTATCTCCACCAAAAGCCTAGCAAGCATTAACATACGCTGCTTCTCCTGAACCATTCTGGGCATTTTTTATTTTTTTTTGTTAACCTTTCTTTCTCTGGGAAAGGTTTGTTGAACATCCTTGCTGTTTTCAGATACAACCTTCTTCACGTATGTATAGATTTCACACTGAAGCGCTGCCTGCCTCACCCAGTCATGCTTCCCTGCATTTGGCCTCTGTGTAGCTCATCTGGAGCAGCTAGGGGTGGTTCCTAGTTCAAGGACGCCTCAGAGTTAGGGGAGATCATTTCTTATTTACTCATCCTCGACAGATTTTCTTAGTTGTATTGCACATTCAAACAGGAGATGGTCTGGTAACCACCTTGCTTTTATTTATTATCTTTTACCTCTGTGCATCGGTATATTACACTTTTTCAGATAAATATGTTCACTTCAATGAGTCTGATCTGTTGCCTATGAAAATGGGTTTTCATATTCATAATTAATTTAGATATTTGGTCATTTTAAGAACGTTTCTTTAAAATGAACATACATTTTGTGTCATTGGTCTTTTTTGTTTGTTAGTTTGCTAGCATTTTTTTTTCATTATCCAGGTGTTACATAAATATTGTTCGCTTTAGGCCTTACCATTTTTTTATCCGAGTGCCTCACTACAATCATATATTCATACATTAATTAGTTTTCAGTCTATTTGTTTTGCTGTTTCTGGGTGTTGTTCTTTTACATATCGTCAACCAAACCAAATGATTAATGTTTTTTTCTTTTTTTTTCTTTGAATGACCGTTAAGCCCCACACTCCCTGCTGGAAAATACTGTCTTTGTACCCTCAGAATGGGACATGCTTTTTCACCAGCACCTTTGCAGCAGATTAGTTGTTATAACGAATATACAGTATATTAGTGCTGTCAGCGTTAACGTGTTAACGCGGACTGATCCGCGTTAATGCGGCAACATTGTCAAATCCTCGTTAGCGGGTTAACACAGATTAAACTCATATATA